>JAZGTI010001475.1:0-44203 GCA_036877585.1 Botia kubotai
TGCAGGTGAGAGAGTATAACCAGCAAAATTTAGCTCTGACGTCACATTACAAACTGCGTCACAGGAAATGCCTAACTTCCTATATGTATTTATTTAACAAATTGTTAGACCACGTTTTGGTATGTTAATGATTATTGGGTTTGTACCGATTATAGTCAGATTTGCCATTAAAAAAACAGACTGAGAAACAAATGTAAGAAATGCTTAACTTCTTCTCGAGTTATGATGGAATTATGGGTATGTACCATGACGAAATCTAAGTCATAATCTGCACATTTGATCAGTCACTCATTAGTCACCATATGCAAACGCTTACTGACCAGTGACCACATGCAAACACTAACAAATTATACTATACAAAAGAACTGGCGGTGCATAAAGCAAAAGTAAAACGCCGCGGGTAATTTCCGTGATGTTTTAAAGCGATGCATCTACCCCGTGTTCTTTAACGAGACATTTTTGACCTCGCTTAAACGCCCGACTCCACCTCGCTGGCCGTCGGTACTTTTCCGAGGGAGGAGCTCCGGTTTGACGTCACACCGGGAGACAGCCCCGTGGCTTTTGTTCAACGCGTGTTTCAGCGTCGCTGTCAAAGCTCGAGCACCGATCTGACAGTACCGAGACGCGACAGCAGCTGTACGGACCCACATTCGTGCTGCATCTATTGCTATTTCAGTATCCACCGACAACAGCTCTGAATTCACCTTAAATATGTCTACACTCGTCTACTGTCACAAAGATCAGGTATCGCGTCAATCTTTGTGCCTCTTGTCTTCCGTTTTATTAAAAAGCGACAGATGTTATTTGCTATGTGTATTATTTTGTGTTACGCGTGTAGATGCGTCTATGTATCCATCACCTTACTATGCACTGTAACCCGTCGATATGTCTCTTGATATCCGCATGCGTTTATCTTTAGAGTAAGTTTAATGTAATATGTTTGCACTGTGCTCAGCATATCGATATTTTACCGTTACCTGCTTACCGTTAGCTGCTGTAATCTTATTGAACGTATGTCTGTTATCTATATTTGATCAGTGGCAAGCGAATATTCAGAATACATTATAGGTCATCATAGCATTGTCAAAATGCACGTCTACGATATACTATAAATGAGCACACGATATATGAAATAGTAAAAATTAATAGTTGGTTTGTAGAGGTTCAAATGCGTGACCGGTGTGTTTCATTAACGGTATTTTGACGCAGAGCATATATTTTGATTATGATTGATATTTGATCAGGACAAGGAAAGCGTATCGATCAGGTCCTACTGACCTAGTTTGGTCTCACATTAGACTCGGCGAGGGATTTCTGATGCAAGCGTTCATTGTGCGGGAATACAGCGACGGATGAATCACGCGTTGATTGACTTTTCATTTGGCCAATAATATCGCTCGGAACCACGCGTTCTGGCCTATCAGCATTCGTGAAATGTATTGGGGGCGGGTTTACTTGATTTTAATTAATTTGCTTCATTTCTCTACATATAAATACAACTTCAAATGTGTCCAACTGTGTGTGTTGTACATGTGGAATTTTACTTCCCTAGAAGCAGTTTATGTTTCCTAACATCACATCTGACCGTGGATGATCTAACCGAGAAACACAAAGCTGCATTTGTAAGAGATGAGGCTGAGTTCCTCAAACAGTGACCTTTGCTTGTGTATTTCGATGTTTAGTGAAAAGTCCCCAGTTAACTCTAGGACTGACTGATACAGGGCTGTTTTCTGATCTTGGCTTTGGACTTTGGACACAAAGCATTTTGACAAAGATATCAAGAAAGTTCTGGGCAATTTCCCTTTTTAGTGGATTGCTCAGTTTTGTACTGCCTTGTCATTTTTTCATGTCTCTGCCTCCACTGCACGCTGTAATTAATAAGTCAACAGAAGTCTCTCTCTGTCTATTTGTAACATTCTTTCCGCCCATTTTGAGGGATTATTTAATTTTGCACCTTGCTCTCATGCAGGCGGTCTTGCGGGTTCTCTGTTAGTTCACCCCTCTGTTAGTTTTTTTTTTAGTAACCTTTTCTCATAAAGGGTAGCATATAATTAGTGAGAAATGGAGATTTGCCATTAGAACTGCACCCCTTATGGCTGCGCTGTTGACATCATGTGAATTCTCAGAATGCTTTGCTGCCTTTTGCATTCTGGTCTATGAATTCACAAAGCAGTTACAAATATTCTTCAGTGAGAATGTATATAATGTATCAGTCTTATTTGAATTTTTACACTGCATCATTTTAATTTTAAATTACGCAACAAGCTCTTCTGTAGCCTCGGCTGTATTATACTGTATTGGAACGTGTAGTCTGTGCTCATTCATGCAGAGAGAGGAAATCACAGATTTTTTCAGTTGTTATATAACCATTGAAAATGTGGCTTAGAAAACTGTCACGCACACGTGTGTGTATATAATTTTGGTTTAAATTTTCACTGCGCTTGTTCCACAGCTGCTTGCGATCTCACACAACCGTTTGACTGTAACGTTATTTCTTCATTTTCAAATGCCCCTTTCGAAATTTTCAAATGCCCCTTTTGCATTTCTAACACAACCATTGCCCTTTCTATCCAATTTATGCAGATTCTACACAAATGTAGCACTGTTATGCAAGCCGTTCATTAGCTCGAAGGTACATCAGTGGATGTATGGCTGAATATTGTAGCGTCACAGGTTTGGCAGAGATCTCTGTGACTCGAAATAAATTGCAAATGTTATGACACTTTAATAATTGCATGCACACATGCACATATTGCCTGCAGTCATGGGGTCGACAGAGTTGGTAAAACTCTCACGATTGCATGCAAGTAACACCTGGTTTTCTTCAACTTTTTTTGCATGACCTAAAGCGATTTATTAACTTGTTAATCTGAGTTATCTACCGAGTCCTTTAACAAGTTAATAACACAACTGTTGCTGTCCGACCTATGGTAACTGACTGAGCATGCTGTTTTAAAACGTTTCATTTCAGTAACTGCCCATCTTTTATCTTTGAAACACTGGATCTGTCAATAATTATCAAAGGTTGCTTGTGGCTATCAGCACACAATGGGGAGATTTGTGAGTTTGTCTAAAACTGCACAGTCACTGTGGTGTCTATCTGTAAATGTGCTGGTTTAAATAAATCAGTTCTTGATTTCACTCCGAGCGCAACAGTCATGCCTGGATTAACGCCAACCAGCACTTGCTGATGTACCAATGAGTTGAAAGGATAAAACTCATTGGATAAAAGCGTCTGCTAAATGACAAAATGAAAGTCTTGTGTTTGTGTGAATCGTATGTATTACGGTTTCATGATCTTTTGTAGGTCCTGCTTGTCAGAGGTTAGTTCATCTTTATCTGTGAGGTGCTGAAGGTTATACAGTTGAAACAAGAAGAGCTTTATGGAGAACTTGGGTGAATGCGCATTTATAAGCTTCTGTTTTTACCCATCGTAGACCTTGTGTTTCTCACGCTCCACTTACCTTCAAGTGTAGCCTGTCTGTGGAATCTCCATGGTGAGGTAAATTATGCCCTAATGTTTTCTGAATTCTCCTGTAGAGGTTAGTGCAGGAGAGGGTGAGTGGACTACTGACAAGCCAAAGTTTGGAACATGTGGGGCTGAAAGATGTGAGCGGAAAAATACCAGCACACTGGAGCTTGTTTGTTTTCATTCCGTATCCTCCATCCCCATGCAGATGTAGCCACCTCATTGTGGTCATGTGAGCATTCTCCACCCATGAAGTGAGCCATCTGCTGGCTGAGAGAGCTTTAAAGACCTGTGCAAAATGATGGAGGCTTGTGGGTGTGGTAGTCATGCGGTTAATGGGTGGAATGTCTGTGCTTAGAAAAGGCGAGCAAGACTGACCGCAGGAAAGTCAATGGAAGGGAAGTGTTTTGAAGGAAGCTTCTTAAATCTGTTTGTGCCGGATTAATCTGAACGGTCTGTGCTGCAGAAGTGAGGGCTGATCCCGAATTAAACATGTTTGACTCTTTAAAATCCACCAGTACCATGAAGCTGGGTGGACATTTTTTGCCCTTGAGCAATGCATCAGGTCTTTGCGCTCTGTGATCTTTGTTTTCTCCACGTCAGTACTAGATATGTGATTGTGTTGTGGGTCATGTTGAGGTTCCATGTTCTTGAATTTTCCATTGACGTATTTATTGTTGCAGAGATCATTTGTTGTCATCATAACCTCTGGGTTTGTTTGTTCATCCTTTGTCCTGTAGGTTATAATGAACGATCAACACAGAAAAGGTTCGAATCTATAGCCAACGGGACACCTGAGGACCTGATTTCAGTCACTCTAAGCCTGAGAGTTTGAGTTGCCGTGCCTGCTGGTTTCCTGGCATTGCCTTTTCCATCCACTTTGTAGTGAAGGAAGCCCAAGGCACTCCCATTACTGGTTCAGCCTACTGGTTTATCTGGTTTATAATATTTATTATTAGGTAAGCCCATTACTTATACACGAGACTGAGTGTTACATGTGAACAATAAGGTGGATTTGTAGTGATTATAGTGGGTAGGTATGGTGGCGGGTGGGTAGGTGGTTGCCGTGTTTAAACACAGTGTAGGATATACAGACTAAACCACATTTAAAGGATAAAGTGTTTAGAGGTATCAAAGTACTGACTCAAACATGGCTTTTGTTTCACTTTTGCAAAGGCTTAACTTCCAAAACAAACAAAAATGATTTCCAATGGATATTTGATCTTCGAGGACGAAAGTTTCCTGGATTCCACCGTGGCCAAGATGAACGCCCTCAGAAAGAACGGCCAGTTCTGTGATGTGAGACTTCAGGTAACACCCCGTTTTTAAACCTTTCTATCATTCGAGAGATGCTGCAGCGGTTAATCACAGATGAAACATGAGGCAGGGAATAGTATGTTTCGTTAGACTGAACTGGCCTTTAGGCCATTGACATTCTTTAGCCAAGTAAAGCCCCTTGTATTCTGAATGTTTCAAAGATTCAATGGAGGCATTAATAATACTTAACTAAAGACATGTAACAGTTTAATTATAGTTAATAGTTCAGTCCCATGATTCATTTTAATTAACCCTCAAATTTCTTCTTTATATGCTCCTAATAGAGATTTTTTGTTAGAGACATGACAAACATATAGACTTTGGGTTGGTCTACAGCTTCTCGAGCTGTACAAATTTACTTGGTTATACTTGTTTTTAAGTACGTTTTTGCGAACCTACCTTTTGTTATAGTGTTATCATGAAGATGGATTAACCTTTGCCCTTTTGCCCTGCAGGTGTGCGGTCATGAGTTATTGGCTCACCGGGCTGTTTTGGCCTGCTGCAGTCCATACCTGTTTGAGATCTTTAACAGTGACCTGGAGCCTCATGGCATCTCCCATGTGAAGTTTGAGGATCTTGATCCTGAGGCTATGGAGATCCTTCTCAACTATGCTTACACTGCCCAGTAAGATACCCACAATGTATACCCTGCCAAAGAAACATGTAACTGACCAATTAGGGCCATTTTGAGACGTGTGGACAGAGTTGTATGAAAAACAGTGGTTTGTGTGTAGCGGTTTCTCCTGTTCTACCATATGTCCATGTTGTTCTCTGTAGGCTGAAGGCAGACAAGGAGTTGGTTAAGGAGGTTTACTCTGCAGCTAAACGACTCAAGATGGACAGAGTAAAGCAGGTAAGACTTGCAATGTACAGTTGTTTGACATCGCAACTGTTTCACTTGAAATATAGCCTAACTGACTCATACCTGCTTGCAGATCTGTGGCGACTACCTTCTTTCCAGGATGGATTCTGAGAGTGCTATCTCCTTTCGTAATTTCGCCAGCTGCATGGGTGATACGCGTTTGCTTGGCAAGATCGACAGCTATATCCAAGAGCATCTTCTAGAGGTGTCTGAGCAAGAGGACTTCCTCAAGCTGCCACGCCTTAAGG
The DNA here is from genome assembly GCA_036877585.1 of Botia kubotai. Lineage (NCBI taxonomy): Eukaryota > Metazoa > Chordata > Actinopteri > Cypriniformes > Botiidae > Botia > Botia kubotai. The sequence goes on from JAZGTI010001475.1 coordinate 5,897, forward strand.
TTCGATCACCTTTAACCTCTCGGGTCATCTATTGCAGAGCTTTGGGGTCCTCCAGGAATGAGAACTTTCTTAATTTAGTACTAATGCACTTGTGCTAAATATGTTTTTTGTGTGTTCATAGTTGGAGGTGATGCTGGAAGATAGCCTGTCCTTGCCCAGTAATGGAAAGCTGTACTCAAAGGTGATTGGCTGGGTCCAGCGCAGCGTGTGGGAAAACGGTGAACCGCTGGAGCGACTGATGGAGGAGGTCAGTAGCGCCGTCCAATGTGAGCTGTTCTCTCGCGTCCCTCCCTCTCCCCCTCGTATCTCATTCCATTCACAGATTTAACAGGTCCGTTCACATCAGCCATCTTAATGGTAGAGGTTGGTCAGGTTTGTTTTCTCAGCCTTCCATATTGTTTTGTTTCCTCTCCCCTCTTTCACCCACAAATCCCCCCCGGGCCTTTAAGAATATATATTTGGGTAAAGAACGGGGCTGTTACACCCTGCAAGGGTGAGTGGTTAGTCCAGGTGAGCAGAACTAAAAGTGTACAGTAACTGATGCCATAAAAGCTGCTCTGTACAATACGCTGACAGAGAGTTAACTGGCAGGTTGCCTTCTCAGTGATATTTCTCTAAGCAGGTGTGTGAGTGTTTGTGTGTACGCTTTGGAAACCAGCACTAACGGTTCTTCCTCCCCGCTGATTTATCTCTCCTTAGGTTTATTAGAGCAAACATCAGCAGGATTCTCACAAGACTGAAGAGACCAAGACTGGGGCCCTCCAGGGTAAAGAGTCAATGAAAAGAGCAAAAGTAACATAAGAGGGAGCCATGGCTGAACAAGTGTTAGGCTCCCACCTGCTAATAAAATGCACTCACCTTAAAATGACACTTCAGATCAGAAGTTGCTAGTCTCAGTTCCCAGTTCTTATTTTTGGACACATTCCCACAGATGCTTTAAAGTTCTAGCAATATTCAATCATTAAAAACAATAACAATAGCTTAAACGAGACAACTGTGGTCTCACTTTACAATATCACCAAAATGCCCTTCTGTAATTATGACTGATGCACTGATTTTCTTTATTTTCATCCACAATTTTCCTAATTTGTTAAATGTACTTAATTTAATACTGTTTAGTAAATTCAGTTTCATTTATTTAAAGTTTTGTATTTTGAAATCAATTCAGCTTAACAATGAGCCAAGAACATGTTTTCCTAAGCTGTAAAACAGCTAACCAGAGTGTGATGACTTCTGACTTGACTAACCTCCTCAGCTGAGAAGATGGCGGCACGATGACGGCTAATTCTGTGTGATTGGAGCTTGTTTTTCCTTCTGTTTAAAAATGAAGGTTCCCAAGATGCATTGAAGTAAACAGTATTGTGTTCCAGAATCTGCTGTTGACATTTACTGGCCAGAAAGTGCTGAAGATCTTTTCAGAGAAAAGAGAGAAAAGTCCAGAATTTTTTGCAGAAGCAACATGTTCATATTCTTGAAACTTTTTCACCAGTGTCATGCGGACCAGCAGCAAAGAAGCGACACTGCACCCCTTTTCTTAACGTTCTCCTTTATCCCGACCCAAATAGTTGGGTGTTCTGTTGTCATTGAGACAGCCACATGGGTTCTGTTGTCGCTGTGTGTTTTGCAGGTGCAAACGCTGTACTATTCTGCAGATCACAAGCTGCTCAACGGAGGTCTGCTTGATGGGCAGGCTGAGGTGTTCGGCATTGAGGATGACCACATCCAGTTTGTGCAGGTACACAACCAGCTCCAAGCTTTTCTCAGGCTGGACTGCAACGTGCATATACAGATTAAAAACTAGCAGAGCAGCTTTATTTAAAGTGCTGGACTGTTGAGTCTAAACACTGTTTGCCAGAGACCATTGGGTGTTTGACCCTGCATTAGTGTGTTTTTTTAACTTTAGGATTAGCTTTGCCTATATATTAGATGTTACCCCAATGGAGGGTAAGCATCAGAACTAGTAAGATTCTGAGTGGGGCTTACGCCTAGACTGAGTCTGGGTCAGTGTTTATGTGTGGACCATGGGCTCAGAGTCTATAGCTTCACTGTGCGTTTGCAGAAGAAGACACCACGTGAGAACGTACACAGACAGCTGAGCACCAGCTCCTCTAGCAGCCTCTCTCCTGGATCCACCAAACATTCCTACAAGCAAGAGTGGAAATACATCGCTTCCGAAAAGACCACCAGTACGTCCAAACCTTCTGTACCTTCGTTAGATTATTGGAATTGGCATTCCAAGATGGAACAAAAGCTCTTCAGTTAGTCGGAGTTCATGAAGTTCCCTCAAGTCATCCATGTTTTGCTTTCCCCTATAGATAACACCTACCTGTGTCTGGCTGTGCTGAATGGCATGCTGTGTGTGATCTTTCTGCATGGACGCAGCAGTCCCCTGGCCTCTCCCTCTTCCACACCTTGTCTAACCAAGAGCCTGAGTTTTGAGGGCCAGCTGGTGGAGATAGAGAAAGATAAGATGCTGGCACCCATGCACTATGCTCGATCTGGCCTGGGAACTGCTGCACTGAACGGTCAACTCATCGCTGCAGGTCAGTGCTTCACTTCACAAACCAAAAGATTGTTGTATTCTTTCTTGAGAAATGCACTGTTTGATGGGCTGAATGTGACTTAGGTGGCTACAACCGTGAAGAGTGCCTGAGGACGGTGGAATGTTACGACCTGAAGACTGACAGCTGGGCTTTCATTGCTCCGATGAGGACTCCACGTGCAAGATTTCAGATGGCCGTGCTCATGGTATATACCAAAGTCAAATATGTATTAAGTATGAATTCGCAGCCTATGAAAGCATTGTGAAATAGTTGTTCAATTGTCTTTTTCACAGGGTCAGCTTTACGTGATGGGCGGGTCCAATGGCCATTCTGATGAACTGAGCTGTGGAGAAACCTACAACCCCAACACTGACGAGTGGACTCAAGTGGCAGAGCTCAGAACCAATCGCTGCAATGCAGGTAAGGAGTGCGAGATACCCTCAAATAAACATAGGTTCAAGTACATTTAATGCATGCTTGACTCTGCCCAGGTGTCTGCTCTCTGAGCAACAAGCTGTATGTTGTTGGAGGTTCAGATCCATGTGGACAGAAAGGTCTGAAGAACTGTGATGTTTTTGACCCTGTAAGCAAGGCCTGGACCAGCTGTGCCCCATTAAATATCAGTAAGTCAGGCTGACGTCTCAAAATGACCACAACAGTTTCATGCACTTTAGAGACTGGCGTACAGCTATATACAATATTATACAATATATATGCAATATTTTTGTTTGTGTAGGGAGGCATCAGGCTGCCGTGTGTGAGTTGGATGGCTTTATGTATGTGATTGGAGGAGCAGAGTCATGGAACTGTCTAAATAGTGTGGAGCGCTACAATCCAGAAAACAACACTTGGACTCTCGTTGCCCCAATGAACATAGCCCGCAGGGGAGCTGGAGTGGCCATCCATGAAGGTAAGCAGAACCAAAAAAATATAGAACTAACAAGATGCCACAGTTCTGTTACAATGAATTGGGGAAACTGCAATGCTTGATATGGCCACTCTAGTCAAGAAAATCCTGCCTACTAGAAGAAATGAGAGTGAAGATGGCCATGAATACAGACACTTACCTAAAGGAACTTTGGGAGAACAAAGGCGTTCAAAAGACTTAGACAATAGTGGCCAATAATGTCCTTCTGTCATTCAGGTAAACTCTTTGTGGTGGGAGGCTTCGATGGCTCTCATGCACTGCGCTGCGTTGAAGTGTACGACCCTGCCCAGAATGAATGGAGGATGCTGGCTAGCATGAACTCGCCACGCAGCAACGCTGGTGCGGCAGTGCTTGGTGACGTCATCTACGCCATTGGTGGCTTTGATGGAAATGACTTTCTCAACTCCTTTGAGGCCTACAACCCTAAAACAGACGAGTGGAGCCCCTGTGCTGACGCCTTGAACGATTCCTAAGAGCCAGAGGTTTGGGAAACCATGCCGGAGGGAGAGGGAGACTCACTCAAACTAACAGGCTTAGTGACATAATCATGTTTTGTGATGTCCTATATGTATGAGGGTGGCTGGGAAAGGGCCTAAGGGGGCTTCACTGAAGTTACCCATAAGGCCAATTGTTTTTTTTCAGTGTTTGGGGGGTGCTGGGTGGGTGAGGTCCGTTTATGGGGGTTGCTGAAAGCAACATTAAGCCTTTGCATATTGCATACTTTATTTTTTGTTTTGTATATATTGTTCTGTGTTCATTTTTCTTTCAATTTCTTTTCAGTTTGATCAGGAATGGCAACATTTACTGCACATTATTGAATTAAGTAGTTTTAAATGTTTCATTTATGATGTCCTAGCATCTTTGAATTGAAGACAGGATTGTTTGGTTTAACCCATTACTTAAGTGATTCAGGTTGAATTAGTTTCTAGGCTTTTATAGTGATTTTAGCTCATTTAGTTTAAAGCTCCATGCTTATAAAAAGCCTTATTTTACAAAATGTTCTATGACATGGCTTTCTGTTTTGTCATTAGCCATGCTGCAGAATTACTGTACCAATCTTTGAAGATGGCCTTTTTTATAGTTTTGATACACTGCTAAGTAACCAATAGTTTGCAGACGCACAACACCTGTGAGATTGTAAACTTTAATCAGTGCTAGTTTAGTTAAACTAGTATAAGCGTACAGTAGACCATGCTTCAGTGCTTAGCAGTATTTAGATATTTTGTTACCATTTTTGACAGACTCACGCAAGTGAGAAAATGCATGTTTCCTTTTTAATTTCCTGTGTTTAACTTTTGGACACCACAGAGATTTTTTGCTCCTGTGATTTGATTTCTTGTTTAACTAAATTGAGATAGAAAAGTCTGTATCACATTTGTTTATGAGCTGATATTTCCTTACTAATAAACCATTTCAACCTGTTAGTCTTTTTTGTCATTTGTCTAGAAACCGGTCATTGCATTTATAGTAATACTACCTAATCTGACAGTAACATTAGTTTTAACTGTGTATTGAGAAGTTTTAACACTATTATATATATAATACTAACAGTGAAGCTATGCTGTTTTAAAGTTAAATTACATAACGTGCTAAATTACTGTACCAGGGTCGGCGATTACAAATGACTTTGGTGAGTATGTTAAACGGAGTCATTTCTTGCCAGTTGTCTGGTAACGTGATAAGAAATCGTGTCATACATACCTTTGAAATACATGTCTTTCTCAGCGATGATTTGATGCAGATATGAGAGATATTCATATTAAAAACATATAAAACCGTCTAATTAAAATATCCGTCGTGTACATATTTCAACGATTTTTACCTCAGTGAGAAACGATGACGCCACGATGCAACGTCACGATGCGTCTTGACGTTTTGTGACGTTACGTCGAAAGTCTGACTGGCTTTCCTGACACCTGCGCTGTTTGTCACAAATATGAACGTATAAACAACCGAATAACCCCATTGTCGAATAAATAGAATAAAATGTATTTTTTAATAATGCAAAAAGGTTTCACGGATTATAATGTTTTGCATTTGATGCCATAAATTACCATTCATACAGAATCATTACAATCTATAGGTAAATATAAACTCTGTTTTAAAGTCAGGTTGATTCTAAGATTTCTCGTGGATTGACACAAGCCTTCATTCACAAAAACTTAATCCCAGACAAATAACAGGTCAAACCTGCTGTAGTCCAAAATATAAAGTGGCATTACACCGAATTTAAAATGAAAGGAAATACAAATTATTTAATTTACAGACTGCAATCATGTCCATATTGTCCTCAGTGACTTACGAGCGTAACCTTACTGACGTCACTGATCGCTGGATTAATCTCATGGCCGGTATCATCAATTCCCATAATCCTGTAGAGGCTCCTTAAGATGACATCACAGTGCTGCTTTACAAACCAGAAACCCAAATTACCATCCTCAGATATGAGCAGCAAAAAATAACCAAACACATCATTAATGATACAACGTTTGAATCACATTTTTTCACTATTTACACTTGAATACAAACTACATGTAAAAAAAAAACAAAGGAACTGAAATTACTAAAAAAAGTAACTACTAAAATAAAATAACTGTACACATCATAGGGTGTTACTTTGTGTAACAAATGTGGATAAATCAGGTTGACAATTGGAGATCACACTTTCATCACATTGCTATCAAAACCAGGAAAAAAACTCTATCTGAGATATTATGATGTTAGACAATATAGACAGACAGACAGACAGATCTCACACTGCTACTGTGCTTCCAGTGTTGATGTGTCCCGCTGAACTCCATGTTGTGTTCTTATCACACATCATCTTTCTCCTTCTCCTCTCACCCACTGCCTCGCTCTCTTCCTCTTTATCCTGTTACTGCTTGTTGCTTCTTCTGCTCCGTTATGAACGTTATGTAATGACAGAAACAGCCAAAAACTGACAGAAATTCGTGCACTTGTCTTTCCCCAGTGTATACCCTCCTCAGCACTCAGCCTGCTTATGTAACGGAGAGTATTTTGAATAAAGAGCAACTCCGTTTGCTTGGTTTCAGGGTCTTTTAATAGAATGGAGTGAGAAATGTGTATTCAGGATGTCACACATTATTTTATCTTTAAGAAATAACTGACCTCTCCAAGAGATGGTCCATGTGTTGAACTTTAACACCTGCTGATCTCACGTTTGGACGACCTAGTTTTATTTTAAAAGCAACGCTTAAGTTGGGTTACCAGAACAAAAATGAAAGGTCTTTTTTGTGAGTGGTAAGACGCTTTCTCCAAACCAATGTTTACAAATCATCACAGAGAAAGCATTAAAACACATGTTATATATGAGGCTAATATACAGCCGTCTGTGTCGAACGCGTGAAAGAATTCTGTTCCTACTGCCTTGTAATAATCTGCTTGACAACAGTGTTGCCATGGCAACCATACAACACTAGCCCAACTCCCTTTCACTAGAATAAAGAAATCAGCGAATGCTCAATGAAGCTCAATCCTTATCAAATCAACAACAACACATGATACTAGACTGAGTGTGAACGCTCACACAACACCAATCGTATCTTCATCCCCCTGAACAGAGGCTTACTACATCATTTCTTATCACTCAAACAAAATGAACGCATACAGATAAACAGAGAGCAGAAAGCACATCAATATAAGCAGCAGGAGGAAGTTGTGCCATATTCTCCAGGGTGACAAAACGGCTCAAATGTTATAATGAAGTCGCATCCTCTTCATTCATAAGTCAAACACGTGGCCACCCTGCATTTCAGTAGCTGTAAATACTCACGCAAAGAACTACAGCGCCCTCTGGGTAAAGAGCCTGAAACTGCAGGCATCGTTATTCACACCAGCAGACCTGAAAGAGAGAGAGGACAGGAGACAGAGGCTCAACGTCAAATCTCATACTACTCATAATATATACTGTAGTATGGCGGATAGAGAGGGGTGTGTCTCAAAACATACTACACAACAAACACAATTTCCAGGCTGCCTGGATGGTATAATGGTTGTTGAGATTTTTGAAGTACACATTATATGCTTACATACACTGTGCTTTTTCAGTCTGACAGTCTGGCATCTGTAAACAAATTATTCTCACAGTTAACTCTAATTATTTCTAACTTTCGTTAAACTTTAATTACATTCATTCAATCACACAATGTGATTCAATGTGATTCACCAGGGATGTCAACGTGTGTGTGTGTGTGTGTGTGTGTGTGTGTTGTTTAGCTGCATTTTCTCCACCTACTGGACTGGAGCGTCATGAAGCGTAAACTAAAATTAGCGCATATTGCTGATTAATTTGGTCTCTGTCATTTGTCTCCTCTGGTTACATGGAGCCCACTTCTCCATTTTTAGCTCAAGTTTATTTTTGGGTTCACTAAATATCACATCAACTATCCATTACCGAGCTAATGAGCTATTTAATATTATAATTATCTAAACCTGTGATCATATGACTAACACATGACCTGTGAGCTGACATGATATAAACATGAAGCCTCACACAGATCTAGAGGTCATGACTGTATAATCCCAAAATAAATGTCATTTCATTGTTATTGCTAGAAATTCTTCTGATAAATGTCAGGCATTCCATGACATGCACACACCAGTACACAAATACTATAATCATCACTATAATTGTCAATAAACTGTGAATGTTAGCATGTGATCACAATATAGTGCTCAATGCATGCAACCGTGCATGCAGATAAATTCTGTCTTTGGTCTCTCTTCACAGTTATGAACTTGCCACCAGTACTGTGTATACAAACATAAGAAGCGGAGTTCAAAATAGCCACTACATGAGCTGTCTGTCACTGGCAGAGGATGAAAGCTCTCTGGTCTCTCTGGTCCATAACCTGGCATGCACAGTTTGAAGGCTGATGAGTCTTTCTGGATGTCTGTGGCACTTGAACGATCTTCTTCTGGAACAGAGAAGGCTCCACCCCTCTCTAAAGCAATCTTACCCTTCCTTCTCTCATTCCTTCCCCTCAGGCCTACAGCAGGTGATCTGATGAGCTGTGGTGGATTTAAACACACTCCTGGGATGAGAAGATCAGCTCCTCTGCCAGTGGTCTCTCACAGATAAAGCAGCCCTGTGGTGTCCTCCAGCTACACATCAGAGTGTCTGAAACCACATCCATCATGGAGTTCAGCGGGACACATCAAGCTTTCCGGGACCGCTGGTCAAAGACAGATGATGAGATGTGTAAACACAGTATGTCCTTTGACCTGCACAATACTCTGAGGAAAGAGTTTTTCGCCAGCTACCTTTACCTGCTGGAGCAGATTCCTCTGGGTAAGATGTGTGTGTGTGTGTGTGTGTGTGTGCAGTAGTAATCTACTGAACTTCCTAATATTCAGTACAAGTTCTAAAGTAATAAACATGTTTAAATTGATGGAATTGCCTGTCCAGTTCCACACTGTTTAATGACTATTTAGTTTCAATTCATTTATATATGTTGCTTTGAAATATTCCTGACATTCCCGAAATTTGGAATATTCCTGCCAAATTTGTGAGGATCATCGGGGCAGGTAATGTGAGTTATGAGGTAAAAATCATGTCACATATCAGATTGACTTTATTTGGGGGAAAAGACAATGCAACATTCTTTAAAGCGAATAAATAAAATTGTTAAAGCGAATAAATTCGCTTTAACAAAAAAAACAGACATGAACATAATGCCCGGAAAACACTTTCTGTATGTTAATCAATGTGGGGAAGCAGACAGATAATTGTGAAGAGATATAAAACACAATCAAAATCAAGAAAAGAGGATCAAAATAAAACTTCAGTCTGAGTCTTGTCCAGCGTTACTATTTCTGTCATGGAACACTGAACTGTGGCTCACATGTTGCTCACAATTTCTACATCATAATTCACTGCTTGTCATTTTTCACACCTGCCAACAGCAGGAGTTTCTTCCTGTCAGTCATCTGCTGATCTGAGACCTGACTACAACTTTTCAAACCCGTGTTGATTTATGCCTGAATTATTCAGTCATTTGTTCTCCTCTTGTTTTATTTAAACCTCATTCATAGAGGCAGCGTAAAACTGAAATCTGTAGCTTTTGCCTCTCGAGCAGTGTCTTTGTTTGGAACTAACATTGAAGGTTACTTTACGTACTTGACTGTACACACTCTCTCTAGTTCATGAATTATGTTCTGAGTGCTTAATCTACTGAATGACTGAAACGGGATTATAAGTGACGTCCTCGTTTCTCACCCGCAGTGAAGCTCTATGCCGTGACCTGTGAGTACATTAAAGGGGAGAAGCAGTTTTACTACAGGGCTCAGAACTTCTACAAGGACGTCCCGGCGTCAGAGGAGGGCATGATGGGAGATTTCGTGGAGCTGTCTGATGTTGATCTGGAGGGCTCAAGGCAGTTCCTGAAGAAGTTTGTGGTATGACATTTAACTTTTGTTTGCTTACTGAATGCATTTTCATTCATGTACCTTCTTAATGCATGTACAATGTTCTAAAGGGAAGATCTTATGCTTTCAAAGCTAGCTTGCTATTGCTCGCCTCTCCGAGATTGCCTTCACGATCTTTAAGTGCTTGCGTTGTGTTCTTCTCTGTACGGTTGTATGTGGTGTTTGTAGGGTCCAGGTAAGGCGGACCATAAGCGCGCGTTAGACTGTGGCTGTGGAATCGGACGAGTGTCTAAAGGTGTTCTGCTTCCTGTGTTTGAATCCATGGAGATGCTCGACATGATGGAAGATTTTATCCTCCACGCTCATGAATGTTACCTTGGAGACGATGCAGACCGGGTGGAGGCCTATTACCTTTACAATCTGCAAGAATTCATCCCCCCTCCACAAAGATATGATGTCATCTGGATGCAGTGGGTTGCCTGTGAGTAATGCATGTGTTATGTTTAAGGAGGTTTGTTATGTTAATTATTAATTAACATTAATTATCTCTCTCTTAACATCCTGATAGGAATCACTAGGTAAAGTGCTCAAATATATTTATCTAAATATATCTCTTCCGTGAAAGGATCAGGACTATAATATGTTTATCCAATCATTGCATTTTACGTCCGACTTGCCTGTCAAACAATGTATTTGCATACCTCTGCAAACTGTTGGAGGAGGCGTGTCTTTGGAGAGCGCTCTGAAGGGAGGGCGGGATCTTATGCTTTCAAAGCTAGCTTGCTATTGCTAGCCTCTCTGTACCTTTAATGGAGCAGAGTTTAGGGTTTCTTGCCTACTTTTGCTTAGGTTTAGTGGGCCCAGTCTACTGAGCATTAAATAATTCATGAACCTTTTTAAATTCTCAGGTCATCTTACTGATAAAGACCTGATGGAGTTTTTAGCTCGTGCTAAAGAGAGTCTGAAGCCCAGCGGCGTGATCATCATGAAAGATAACATGGCCCGGCAGGGCTGCAAACTGGATCCCATTGACAGCAGCCTCATCCGCCATCTGGACATCATGAAGAGCATCATTCAGAAAGCTGGTCTCACCGTACTGGACGTGGAGAAGCAGGAGGGCTTTCCTGAGATCATCGTACCCGTATGGATGATTGCCATGCGCTGACTTTAGAAATGAAAGAGGTGGTTTAAGCTGACATCTGTAACTTTTGCCTCTCTGTCGCCACCTCTGTTTGAAACATAAAATTGCAGGTTACTGTACATACTTTTCTTTACATACTGTACATTGACAAGTAAATCAGAAAAGAAAATCAAACCCAACAGCTCAAATTGTACATCATTATTATGAACTGTTGTGAATCAGGGTAAGATAAGGAGATTGTGTTGAACGCTGATCTGTCATTTACTTGCTCAATACCTGATTTCTGTTCACTTTTAACCCTTTTGTAGCTTTAATTACATTTTTTGATAGAGGGACAATCTTTATACTCTGTTCTTTCTATATGCACTTATATTTGGTATACATTCTATTCTATAAATGCATAGATGTTTAATTCCATTTAGCTTCTATTTACCAGCTAATGCGCAGAAGGGTTGTAACTAATTTTCAGTGTATAAAAATCTGTTCTCTTTTAACGGTTTGATATGCCTGTAGTCTTAAGACTGCTTCTATTATACATCACAATTTCAAATAATAATATTTCTGTTCATCAGACAGACATATCTTATGGACACATAAGATTAGAATAATTTAGAATAGCGTCTTTATGTTGCTCATGACAATAATTTGTTGCATAGAATATACGTTCAATTGTTTTGAATTCTCCAAAATGCAGACAGGTGTATATAATTGTATTTTCCTTTTCAAAATATTTAGTATTTTGTACATTTAGCATCATAAACTATTTATTTTTTTACCAAAACAGTTATGTGTAATATGTTGTGTGTGTAATATGTTATGTGTGTAATATGTTATGTAAAAGTGTTATTTAGAGTGAAGGAGTAATTACTCTAATAAACAAAAAATATTTCAGTGACATTTTTTGTTAAACAACAATAAATGATAACAATAAAGAAAATGATTTAATCACATCAATAAATATTTCTTAGAGAAAACTGTTAAGATGTCTCTCATCTCTCAGAAAACACCTTTTTGCACCTATTTACAAATAAAACATTATTAAACTTTAATGATGTCAAAACATTCAAAACTTCAGTGTATTTCCCAAACCATGAAAACCATATTGTTTGTGTAAATCGCCCTCGGATGGCGTCTTTGTGAAAAGGAAGTGAATTATTCCTGCTGTTGACAGGCTCGTTTTTGTATCTTTTGTTCTGGCTCCTGTTTAGATCTGTCAGACTGGGCCCTCGCCAGAAGAGTGACAGTTTCAACCATAAATGTTCACAGCATGTTTGACACGCGCTCTTCATCTTATTCCTCATTCTAGTCATCAGCTGAAAGCTCCGAGCTCAGTTACAGCTGCTGTTTATAGCTCATGATATTCAGTCAGTCTTTAGTTATGTGCCCTCGGCTATCATGTACTGCTGATTACTCCACTTTCATCTCCAAACCCTCCAAACTATGACAAATCAAGACGAGAAGTTTTCAGATGTGATGTGTGGCATTTGATCAACATTAAACTGTTTCTTTCTTCTGTCATTAAATTTTGTTTGCTTGGCTTAAAGGTTTTAAAGTCTCTCTCTCTCTCTCTCTCTCTCTCTCTCTCAGAAAAGTTGGTTTAGTCTTATTTTGGCATGTTCTATTAAAATCTGTCATATGACCTGCAGGGTTCTGTCTTATAGTTCATTGTATTAGCCAACATTTTGAGAACGTTTCCTGTTAGCTGGGATGTGACCCTGTTTGGCCTGGTCTGATGTTCATTGGTTTCTGAGGTCAGACATGTACTGGTGACTGTTTTGGATTTTTACAGTGTGGGGGATAAATCTGACCACACTGGCACAAACAATAAACAGTTGTATTATTGTCTTAGTATTTGAACTCAGGGCCTGTTTTCTAATTAACTCCATGTTGGCCACCAGCCTGACTAGTAACACATGCTAGTTCAGGCACAACTAAGCCTGAATCTTGTTTGTGTGTACTGTATAGAGCAGCTGCTGGTATTTAACGTTGTCTAAAACAAATCTGTCACTTCTTTGCAAGAGTATATGTACTCAAATCCATATAGTACAATGTATGATATACTCCTATACCTATAATTCAGACATAACTGTTTAAAGCAAAGCTAAGATTATGTCCCAGCTATATTACACATTTGTTTGCACCCAAAACCTTTTTAAAAAGATAAATACAAACAGGCAAAATCCGAGGGCACACGCGAAGGGTCTTTGTGGGTCTTTAACGTGGCAGTACATACAAACATGGCGGCCAGATGAGTCTGTGATGTTCGTTTCGTGTGTTTGTGTTAAATATAATATTTCGATTTTAGATATTCTTACATTTATTAAATCCGATTGGCAGGAAGATTCCCGGGGGATGGAAAATGGCTGCGTGGGCCGGATTTTCAGAGGAAGAATTGCGAAGGATACATCAGAACGGCGGTGACTGTACGTGTAAACTGCAGTTATCTGTATCAAAATGCACATGTGACGACTGCTATGTCATGATTAATATTCAAATACGATAATCTTACTACACCCAGATCGCAATTCTGGATATTATTGGTGCTTTTGGACGATTTTGTAATGACAAGACAAATGATTTGTAGAAAGATAATACGCGTTAATTGGTGTAATAACCTTATTAGCAACTCGTTGGGAGTCAAAGAGGTCCTGACATATCTGTCCTCTGTTTTTCATCCAGTAAACCAGGCTGTGCCTGTCACATTAGGTCGTGGCCGGAGACCCGCTCCGACTAACCGGAGCAGACAGCAGCTGCAGCGGGAGAGAGTTCTGCAGATGGCCGCGAAGCAGAAGGAGGGCAGCGGTTCTCTGCCACCTGAGCAACAGCTTACCAAGCCCCCAGATCCACCTGCTGTCAGTCACCCTGTTTCTCCTAAATCACAAGAACCAACGTTGCTTGAGTCAGAACCAGTTGCAGAGGCACAACCACCAGTGGCCCTCAAAGAGCTGGACAAACAGGAAGTGGAATTGTTAGTAAGTTTATTGCTTTTGCAAACATGGGTCAGAGATTCATGTGCTGATCATTAAAAATTAGAACAATGTTGTAAAAATTACTGCTTTGTTAATGTTCTTGTTTTTAAGTGGTTAAATTACCGTAACCAACTTGAATCTGTGAGCAAATGTTTAACAATGTTACTTTAATGTAACAGGCGAGAGCAAACGTCTGCAGCAGTTGCAGTGGGAACAACGAATAATGGAAGAGAAGAATAAAAAGAGAAAAGCTCTCCTCGCCAAGACCATCGCTGAAAAGTACGAGCAGATACAGTTTAAACCTCATAATCGGTTTCTTTAATGTGTATAACTCCAGTATGTATGAACATCTGTAATTATCGTGAGGACAGTTTTTAGATGAAGTACCTCTTCTTTTCTAGGTCCAAACAAACGCAGGCTGAAGCTGTTAAACTGAAGAAGATTCAGAAAGAACTGCAGGCTCTGGATGACTCTGTGTCCAGTGATATTGGCATCCTCAGAAAGCTGATAGAACAGTCTAGCATGGACTATTCCATGGCATGGTATTAATCTCTGTTCATTCTGAGCCGGTTAACGGTTCTTTTTTTTAGGTGTATTATAGTTTAAAATGTAGTGCATATTTATATATTTATTCCTCGAACACTCTTTTCTTCACCCTTGTTTTATGGATGACAGGAAGCGCTTTGAGAAGGCAGAAGCAGAGTATGTTGCTGCTAAGCTGGACTTACACCGGAAGACGGAGGTTAAAGAGCAGCTGACAGAACACCTGTGTGCCATCATCCAGCAGAACGAGCTACGCAAAGCCTGCAAACTGGAGGAGCTGATGCTTCAGCTGGAGCTTAATGCTGAGGAGTTCCCCAACCTGGAGAAAACACAACAAGAGAACGAGAAGAGTAAGGACAACTCGCAGCCTGTCACTGAAAATGGTCCTACAGAAGTCACGGGGAGCTGTACAGAACTGGATGGTTCCCATGCAGAGCCGAAGATCAGTAAAGACTAACAGGAGATGAGAGCAGCAGATGTTTCTATAGATGGTCCAAGCTAGCTTCCAGTCGTCTTCATGATGGTTTACATTGTTACAACAAGCTTTAGGCATTTCTTCATTGTGAGAATGTTGAACAATGTTGAAATCTCTTGAAATCTGTTTTATATTTATTAGCCTGTTTGTTCTTTCTTTGCAAAATAGTTAACAGTCATTAGTTTAGCTTGTAAATTGTTAATATTAATCCAGTACAATTAACCATTTTCTGACCTCCAAGAGGTGAATGAATAACAGCAGACCTACCGTATGAACAGATGAAACATTATTCTGAAAACACTATTAAGCTGTTAATGGAAGCTTTAAAAACGTACCTTTTTTTATTCAAAAGTTTGAATAACGTTTTGAACAAGCAATAACGCTAATACAATGTTTAAAAAAAGAACGTTTTGAGGGTTCCTAGAACTTTCAAAATAATTTTGTTTTTGTTACTATTGGAAATGTTACAGAAACGTTCTTACAACTTAACATTGTTAGCCGGGTCAACTACTATTGTGACAGATGGAAAGTAACTGTTCTCTTTGCTGCACAGCCACAGATCTCAAATACAGAGTTTATTCTGATGTGTTAAGACTCAGAAAGGCATGGGGTCTCAAAACGTTCTTTTAAAGTTAAGATGAACATTCTTGCAGTAACGTTAGTATAACATTTTAACGTTATATATATTTACATATATTGTTAAATTAAAATTATATGTCGAATCTGTCAATTAATGGAGCCGTTTGTCACTCAAGCTAATAGTTTAACAGCTGACTCCCTGTCTGTCTTTTGACCAGCAGGTGGCACCATGTATGTACTTTAAAGTGGGTCTTATGACACGCACACTTGGGGCACATTAACCATATTAGTCATGACTGGTTACTGTCTAAATTTAGCTATCACATCAGAAATCATTTACATAATACTGACCTTTGTTCATTGTTAAGCCTCGTTATCACTTAATATCCTCAAACTCTTTTAACAGGAAACATTCCTCTGTACTGTACTTTACTGTACTGTCATTATTTTTACAGCTTACTGCTTAGAAAATCTAAGTGAATCTTCACATTCCTGCATCAGAGTTGAGTTGTGTAAGCTGATGAGACATCTACTGTACATCCAAACGCCTTTAATCTTTGTGTCAATTTGTTTTATGTTTGTCTTTTCATTTTTACATTTATCACACGGTTGAATTATTTCGACATCAGACCACGATGTGACCTGTTGTTCTAATGTGCAATAAAACATCACAACAAACTAAATACAGCCTTTAATATAAACGAGTTTCTAAAACAACAAAACTTTCAGGATAAGAGGCAACATGTTATTTTCAATGTACAGTCAAGGGAACCCGCATGTAGAGCGTATAAAGGCACGTACATATGATCTAATATTGCATTGAAACTGATCTTTGTATTCTGAAATCACACCCATCTTCAGTCTCACAGCATGAGTACAGACAGAACATTCTGGATTGTTGTCCTGTGTGTACAAATAACAGAAAGCCGAAACAAGGTTTTCAATGTAAACTATAAAAATCTGGGATGATTTTTGCATTGTTTCACTGGTCTCTGTTTGACTGAGAATGTTAGAATACTTTCAGATACTTTGACAACAGAAATGTTGAAGTGAAGTTCCGGCACCTAAATATATCAATAAAACATCAACAAATAACACGACAAAATCAAATAACTGGATAAAACTGATTACAGTATAATTCTAGAACGATGTAAACATAAATGAGTTTATACACTTTGGTTGATGAACAAAACATTTTGTCCCGTCACAGGTTTCTTTCAGAAGGAGGTTGTTAAAATGCGCGTGTAAACATGCAAGATTCACGCACGGACTCGCGTCCTCTCACATCCATCATTTAGAAATGCCTAATCCAGACTTCATGTACTCATACACCACATAACTGATGCTGACCGCCGGGATCACCTTCATGAAGTTCGGCAGGATCCCACGGTACAGGCCAAAAAATCCTTCCTTCCTCATGATCTTCTGCACCAGCTTGGTCATGGACACCTGCTCCAATCCCTCCATAGATGCTGGAAGGAGATTTCAAACAGTCACACGTTAATCCAAACATCTGTCATCTGTCAAACACTGAAGTTATCAGGTGTGTATTCAGGTGTGAGTGCTGTGTTTACCCTGCGCCTGCATGCGTGTGCGGATCAGGGCGAGCGGGTAACTGGCCAGCTGGCCACATGTGCTGGAGATGGTTCCACAGCCCAGAAGAACCAGAACTCCGGGGTTGGCAGTGTCTTTAGCGTAACGTGACAACCACATGTTCTTGAGCGTCTGCAGTGACATCACACATGTATGTTTGGCATTAATGCATATCATATTCTTTTGAATAAGACAGTGTAGACACACCAGTCTCACATCAACCTGATTCAGAGTCAAATTCAGATTCAATGCCTCTGGGCATTTTAGTTATCCACACCTGCACTCACCTCATACACGGCCAAATCTATTCCTGCATACGGAATAATTCCCAGGATATTGGGAATGTAGCCTTTGTAAAAGGCCTTCACTCCTTCCTTCCTCAGAATCTTCTTGGCACAGTCAAACATTCCGGAATACTGGCCGGTTTTCCTCAAAGTCAGTCTGGTCTTCAATACCTGAAAACAATTGAAACAGAAAATCAATATTAGAGCTTCTCTATTTGAAAGTTCTTTGAACTGTGTTATTTTTGCCACTGTTATCTACAGCTAATTTAGCTAATTTATACAAAACATCTCTATGTTTTATTAAAGCTGCAATCCTTAACAGTCGCCTCTCTGTCGCCATCTCTGTTTGAAACATGAAACTGCAGGTTACTGTACATACTTTTCATCATGTATGTTGAAATCAAATGACATCAAACTGACATTTCTTGCCAGTTTAAATTATACAGCATTATTATAAAGTTAATGTTGTGGGTAATGATTACACTACTCAAATCACATTCAGAGATGGATTGTAAGTCTTTTCTGTCCACTGAGATGATCCTGATGATGTAACATGTTTCTGACATCACAGAATGTCTCTCACCTCCATCGGGTAGATGGCTGTCTGAGCTGTCGCTCCAGCCAGAGATCCGGCTATAAACCTCTCGTGCGGCTGGATCTTTCCTCCCTCTTTTGTCAGCAGCTTCTTATACTGTCAGAAAGAAAACAAAACACATTATGCAAGACTCACTGGACATAAAGGCTCATGCAAGCCAATCTGGAAAGCTTTTCCAGAGATCTGCTCTGTTTCATTAGCTGGAGAAACAGAATCTCCTCCAGCGCAGATCTTGTGTGTCCTGCACAGAGGATTACCAGCTCTCCTGTGAATGAGTGCTGTGAAAATAACTCTCACCGACACACTGCTTGTGTGAGACAGTTATTACAACAACTGTGGAGTGTGAGAAAATGTCTCTGACGTTTCCATCAGGTGAGGATTAACTATTGTATGACAGTGAATGAACAGAGAATATCAGATGACGTGCTTCTTCATTTAAAACAGGAAGTGGTTTCAGTGTCGGTGGAAGTTTTTGGGTTTCTTGGTAACGTGGGTGTCTAAATTTACCAACATAAACTCAAAGGTTAAACATCTAAACCAAAAGAATGACACAGAAAGAATCAACGGGCCTCCTGTCGAGAGCTCTGTGTCGAGACGTCCAGACACGACTGAAATCAGTTTGTAGGCAAACCCGGACGACTAAAATAAAATAAAGGTCTTTCATTTATGAACGTTCACATTTTGTTCTACAACATAAATAACTCAACAGTCATGTCATGCATGAACTCTGAATCCATTGTGTTCTTTAAAGAAATACGGATTAAATTGGATTACATTATGTCTGCATGTATCAACATGTTAATTTTCTTCTGGGTTTATGGACTACAAACAGAGCTCATCTGTTTATTTTCTCACCTGTTCATAAGCCATAAACTTAAGCGCTGTTTCTGGGGCGATTTTTATCACGTTGACTCCATTGCCTCTCCACAGCGAGGCCACGCCCCCTTCTTTAATCATCTGCTTGAACCCGCCAATCACACTGATTTGGTTCGATTTTGAGGCGTGAACCTGTGAAAGGCACGTAAGTTCTAGTTGAACAGTTTCACGTTTTCTTCAGATAGCTGATCTGTAAAGCAAAACCGGTACCTGCATGAAGACTTTTATTCTATCCAGAGGGGCGGTGCCTGTTCGAGAGACCGCCCCTGCCATGGCCCCAGCAACCAGCTGTCTCCACCAGAGGCCAGTGGTCTTCTCCTCTTCAGTAAACTCATCTGGTATAGTTAAACTGTCACCTATATCCAGCACCTGACACACAACAGAGGTGAGGTCAGCGCCTAACCAGCAGTACTGCTGTGTAACCTAACAAATTTACTAAACGATACAATTACTAATATACTAGTTCATTCATATACTTTACTAACATACTATAATACAATAATATAGGGTATTTTCAAAAGCTGTACCTGATGCGTCTCTAAAACAATACAACAGCTTATAAAAGTCCTTACTGATACCGAAAATCCATTGTTGTGTATCTTTTTATCAATATTTAGTGATGATTTACATTTTTTATCACCTGGTGAACAAATATTAGATCATCCCTAAATAAGGGACTCACATCTGTGGGTGAGCTCTGAGGAAAAGCTGTCTTTATCTTAGTCTTGAGTTTAAATATGAAAATATCATCCTATTTCTGTTCTGTGGTTGTTCATATGCATAAATTAGTTTTAAACTAATTTAAAAATAGTTTGTGGCATTACCAACTATAAAAAAAATTACTCTTTTAAAAATAATTTTAAAAATTACTCATAAAGTCTACGGTGTCATTATTTGTATAAGTAAACTAGTAAACCGACAGTGAAACATGAATCTAGTCTTTAATATTTAAAAGGCAAATTCAAACAAATTGTGTTTGCTTGACATCTTATCATATCAACAGGTTTCAGTGGAGGTTAGGCTGAAACATACTGTAGGGTAAATATAATTATGTTTCTATGGAAACCACTGTGTTTATGAGAGGTCCTGACTACAGTTTATCAAGTGTGTGTGTGTGTGTGTGTGTGTGTGCAAGAGAGAATGAAGAAGCGAGAGATGAAAGCAACAGTTCCATTGTAAAAGTTCTTGCAAGTTCTTGCACAATTTACCTCGAGTCGTGTAGTGTGACTCTTAATACTTAAATCAGTTAAGAGTCTCTTATCCTTCCTGCTTGTAAAACTCATTAACACTTTCTCACTGAGAGAGATACAGTCAACCGCGCTGGTCACAGGACAGTACACTGCTCAGCATCGTACACCACGAGTGATACAGTATAATGAATGATTAAAACACACATATGAAGAATCATATTCATGCATGTATATGTGCTGCACTTACAGTGGAGTGTTTCCAGTAGCGAATGATCTCCTGCAGATTATCTGCTGGATTAAAGAGGAAATGTTGCCTCCACTCACTCCAGTCCACAGACATTGTTCCATCCACATCAATGCTGGAGGACACAGAGTCAGTTCAGAGAAACTTCAGACGGGTCTTCAAAATAATGTTGCAATGCAAAAACAACGTAACACTCCTAAAAATGGCATTATTGTCTTACACAAAATATTTTCTTTTGATTTTAGGGTGATATACGACCCAGACATTTCGTTTGTGATATACAGCGTAACGTAACACTCTGACGTCTTTCATTAGCATCAATGTTTGTTCTTCACCTTTCTAATCATCGCTAATCTTTTCCTGTTTGGTAGATTTGGAAATAACAAAACAAACAGAGTTTTGGAAGAGCTGAGAGTTGCCAAAAGTGCAACAGTGACTGTATTTGGAAAGACGCTCATCCTGCCATGCAGAGTATCTAAAAATAATACAGTCAATAATCCACTAAAGAGTCACAAATAACTCAATAACTTATCAGAAACTCCGTCACCTTCAGCAATATTTTATCAACATTTTAACTAGATTCCAAAAACTATAACCTGTTTTGAATTAAAGAGAATTGTCAAATGTTTTATGCGTTTCTTTAAACAAACTGAACGACTGAAGTACTTTTGGTTTGTATCTTGGTCTTAATACATCTTCTAAGTTCAGTTTTTAATTGCGTTCTGCGTGTGAAGACACTTGAAGACTTTCACCTGTGCAGGATCTTCTCTGCATCTGTATCGGACAGGTTTACACCCAGGTCCTTCAGTGACTGCTGAATCTCTTTGGCATCGATGCAACCTGCATGTGCAACTAATGTTGTTTATGTCGTACAAAACGCAATAAACATGTTTCACTTTGAATCTAAATAAAATCTTGGTTAGTATAATGAGGGTGAGTAAATGATTACAGCATTTTTTCACTTTGTGTAAAACATCTCTTGAAACTCTACCGTCATTGTTTTTGTCCAAACTCTTGAAGGTCAGTCTGAGTTTCTTCTCATGTTCTTTCAGGTACTTTGAAAACTCCTCAAAGTCCAGCGTCTCGTCCTTATCCGTGTCTCCTGAGGCAAAGATTTTCTGTAAAAAACAGAAACATAACACAGTCAGTACGATTCCTAAGAATGTCTATTATTAAGTTGTGCAAAAAACTCTCTTTTTTTTCTTATTCAAACATCACACATTTTAGTTGCCCGTGATTTAAATGAAGCTCTTTGTTCTTAACAAAATGGGGCTACTGTACCTTTAAATGTTTACTACAGAAATGTAAATGTAATATTGTAATAAATGTAATATTTCTAAGTACCAGCATGAGGACAACATAAATCTTTTTAAATCATTATTTTCCAGGTCACATTCATCAGTGTTTTGTGTGGCTTGCTCTGGTCTTTGCACTTTGACCTGATATGCTCTGAACTCTTGGGTAAGGTGGGGTTATGTGAGGAGTACATCTAGGAATGTCTCAAAACATATTGAGCTGCCTTCCTAGACAGCATTTACGCACGCTCATATGCAGCACAGAAATGCTATCTAGGAAGGCAGCGCAGTAGGTATAGAGACGCAGCCAGTATCAGCTGTATCAGGCAGGGGTGAAGATATGTGGCTTTTGTTTAAGCAGTGCAGGAGTGTCTCAACCTCTGAAATGAAACCTCACTCTTCCGGTTTAAGTGCTAATGTCATTTCTATACAATATGAGAAGAAAACGGCTGAAAACTCAGTTTAGTGTTTAACAGTGCTGAGGACATCATAAAAAACAGAGAAAAAACAAAACGCCATGCTAATTTTTTATTTAAAACTTTAACAGCAGGATGTGGGTTCCCAGCAAATAATTTTAGGTTGCAGGAACGTTTTGCTAAGGTTTCCATTAAGTTTACAAAAACGTTGAAAATGTTGTTTTAAATATTCTAGGAACGTCCAGTTTTTTAGACGTTTTATTGACGTTATTGCTTGGTTATAAGAACATTAGTCAAACTTTTTTTATTTCTGTAACGTTTTCAACACGTTCCACTAACAACTTAAGAATAACGTGTTTGCTCTACTACCGTCAGTGCAAGAACGTTTCTTTGAGAGAACTATGAGAGAACTATGGAGAGCGTTAGCCCAACGTTCAGAGAACGTTCCCTGTTAGCTGGGGGGAGGATGTACGCGAGATGTGGTGTTGTGTCATATCTTTGAGCTTTGTGATGGTTTTTATTTTCATTCGCTCATCTTAGACACATGCAGTCTTTGCATTTTCAGCCCAAATCAATCCGTCTGAAAGCAGGCAGTGGGTTTCCCTTGGTAGGAAACGTGTAATGCAAGCGGCCAGAATAGCTCGTCAGCGAGGTTTACTGGTTTATGTGGTTGACATCACACATTATACACATCTACAGTACATATCATGAAAGCGACCACACGAGAAGGGCTGAAGGGAATTACCTGCGCTTCTCCTTTCCCCATAGAGAAGCCCATGGCCGCCAGGCCCGTCTTCAGCTCCGACACATCCACTTTTCCATCTCTATTCACGTCTAACTTCTCAAACAGCTCCGCGAAACTCTTGGTGTTTTCGTCTGCCTGGCAGTGCGAGTCGGTGAGCACGAGTTTTCTCATGAACTGATACATCCTGAAGCTCGACGTTTATTCTGTATTTATGATGTTTTACCGAACGAGACCCAAAAACCGCGGACGAGAACAGATGTTACTGGCGCTGGAGAATACAGTCACCCTCCGTATCACAGTACTAATGTAGTCATTGTTTATTATCCCTGTAAACTCAACAGTACTATCAGTTTAATGAGTTAAGCGTTCGGTCTTGCCCTGGAGAAGGAGGGGTTAATCTTACTAGGTTATTTTCCTGTACTACCTCCTCATTTCAGAGGGACACACCCAAATGTATAAACAAGCTCCTTGGCAGCTAGTTTAACTCGACTGTTTATTTCTCCTTTTACTCACCAGCAGGAATTGCCTAACAGAGGTTTCATTCAGTAGCTGCTTGTTGGCGACTTACATTTGTTGAGAATTTGCACTTTGAGTTAAAAAGGATTTCATATACATACGTATGTATAGCCTATATGCATGCTATTTACAACGCCGCTTTCCACTAGTATTTTTGTATACTTTGCAATACGCATTTATGACTGCATACGAACAAGCGTGAATTTTCTCTACTGTGTGATCACCAGCTGTTGAAACAAACCCCACACCATCCTAAATATAGTACGTCACTATAGCAGTCAGATAGCAATCATGTAAACATGGCTTTAAATAAATTATGAATTATCACAATACCAAAGGCAGGATAGAGAATCAGACGACAGCCAGAAAATAAAGAAAAATAAAAAGATTTGCCTAGATGACTAGAGTTGTTTGCACGTTTGTAGAAAAGCTCTTTATATTGTGCAAAATTACTACAAAAGTGTGACAACTCTGTCACAATTACACTCGTAACAATTGCAAACAGTATGTTCTGAAATTCTGACATTTCTAAATTATATCAGCTTCTTTATTCCTTGGGGAGATGTATATAATTTACAGTACAGCCCATCTGCACACTAGAGGTCCTCAAATGTGTGCTTGAAACTGATGCAGCGATCGGTACGTGCCAACTTTACGACACCTTCCCTTTACAAGTGTGGCTGTACGACACATCTTTTCACTTTGCGGCAGAATGTTGCACGTTGATTGCTGTTCACGTTTGTATTTGTTAGTTGAACAAACTACACGTTTTTAGTATGTATTCATAGATTCTGTATTATATGTAGATTGTTTACAATATGGGAAAGCCGAAAAACAAAAGTGTGTATTTTATTCTTTATTAAGATACTCAACTGAACTTAGTTACGTGGATCTGCCTGAGGAATACAGAGACTACTTCATCCGTCAACCCTCCCTAAAACAATCAGTCCCAAACTGTCACAGACATGTGTGGGGTTGCTGCCCAAAGAGTTTGTTGTTAGCAAGTAAAACAAGCTTCACGTAAGGTTAAGACATTTGCTAAGAAATGTAAGCAATGCATTCTGTCTAACCCATATTAACTGTTCCAAGATCAGTCGATAAGTGCAGGAATTGAAGTGGAAGAGCTAGATGAAAGCAGACGGGACCAGAGCAGCTGTGTTGTCTTACTATGTATGTTTGAAAACAAAACACTTCTTAAGCTCTGACCTGGGATCAGTGTGTTTTTGTTCTTCAGTGATTTAAGTCTATGTAAGTAAGATGAACAAAGGCAGGCCCTGGATCAGTTAAACCACACTGCCAAAACCCCCTGGTGAGAAAATGTGCAGCTGTGGAGGTTTTGGAGGGGAAAGCTGGTTGTTTTGCACCCATCTTCCACTTTCAGAGCAGCTGCACTGGCTCTGCTGTCTGCGCAGTCACGCCGCCTGGATCGGCCTTTGGGATTTGGGCTGTTTGCTTTAATAATGGTGACAAGATAAAGTGTGCTATCAGTTACATGTCCTGTTTCATCGTTGAACAGCAGCACAGAAAGTGCACAGGATTGTGTTTGTTAAGATGACATGATTAGACCGGTGAAAAACAGCTCCCATAGAACGTTTCTACATGTAAAATAAAATAGAAACAGAGTCAAACAGAGGTTGTACAAATGAAACAAAGCAGAGATCTTAAGCTAGCACGGAGTTCAGAAATTCTGTTTATGTGGCGCGGTGGCTAATTGTTATGTAGCGGAGATGACAGCTGAATGTAAATGATGTGTCGAGGCAGGCTGCTCTTTCATGCTGCTGTCAGTGTCCAGCTGTTATCAGGGCTTCATTATGTGATGTGAATGAGCGTTCATTACTGTGGCATTCATTACCAAAGCGTGGAGAGCCAATAAAAAAGCGCTTCTCTATGTATTAAACAGGTTCCTCTGATGTCATAAGTGAATGATGTCTGGAGTTTACAGATTTAAACAGGTGATTGTTGATGAAGTGTGAGTGATATTAATGCTGCGGAGAAACACAAAGATTCAGTGAGTGCGATTATCTAAATACAGTTTTTACAGTTACAGTCACGCAAAAGAAGAAACAACATCATCTTTTGCACTCATCTGGCCTCTGGAGTCTCTGTGGTCCCTACAGCTAAACGTCTTTACTTATATTTTTACATTGTTGTACCAGTCAGTTCTGTTATATAGTTTATAATATATGTCATATATTATTTGTGTCCATCTCACACTTTCTGTTGCATTTTTTGGCCTGTGTAGGTTTGAGTGTGTATCAAATCTCCCTTCACACACTTGTTGTGATATCTCTGTGACAGAGAGTCATTAGCAGGTAGTGTGTCAGAGCTGGAGAGAGATTAATGACTGTGGTTGGTGGGTTTTGACCTCGCTGCTGTCACCCACC
This sequence comes from Botia kubotai, assembly GCA_036877585.1. Taxonomy (NCBI): domain Eukaryota; kingdom Metazoa; phylum Chordata; class Actinopteri; order Cypriniformes; family Botiidae; genus Botia; species Botia kubotai. The sequence goes on from JAZGTI010001475.1 coordinate 31,600, forward strand.
AGCAGTGCTCGACTGGCTTATCTCGCCTAACCTGTTTTCTCAGATGCCCACTCTCTCTCCTTCCCCTCCCACTTTTGTGTGTACTCGCTCGCTCTCTCTCACGCCTCTCCTGGCTGAGATGAGGACCTGTCAGCACGATCTCAGGACGGGTGGATGTGGAGAGAATGAAGCTTTAGTGATAATGGAATCCCATTACAGACCCGCTTCACTCCTCATTTATCAGACTGTGTGCACACTCAACTCCTCAAATACAGAATAAAAGACTCATTGCATTCGACTTGTAGAGAAACTCATGATCTACAGCTATTTGTGACTCCAGTAATCCGTCCCTTCAGTTCCACTGTGAAAGGAAACTATTTTGGTTTGCTTGTGGTATTTACAGACGCTGTTTTGGAGCAGAAGTACAAACATGCAAAGTGTATAAGCATATGCAGAGCCTATAATATAACATTTGCATATAAATTACTATATCAGGTAAACGAGAGAGAACAGAGAATTTCTCTGTTTTGTACTATTTATGCTTTTTCCCTTTCTTTGTGTTGTTTACTCATCATACAGTGTTCTCAGATACGTGTTCTCTGCTTGTGTGCTCTCTCTCTCTCTCTCATGTGCATCTGTAGAGTTTTGGGATGATGTTGATGGAGGAGGCGGAGAGAATGGCCCGGGATGAGCACGACTCTGGAAAACTGGCTGTTATCTCAGGTATCATCAATAATCTCAATGCTTATGGAAAACAGCTCATTCATTTTGTTTGCTTCTTTCTCTCTCACTCTCAGTGAATGAATATTACAGTCTGAAATGCATCTTCCACATCTGCAGCAGCATGAAGAGAACAGCACCTGAGGAATAAATGAAAATCTGCATTTATATTATTTTGCCTCTGAGTATCAAGTGTGTGACACTTTCAGATGTCTGTTTCAGGTGTCGGAACCAGAAACTACTGCAGAAAAATGGGTTATGAACTGGAAGGGCCGTATATGGTGAAAAACCTTTACTGAATAATATAAAACCTGAATTTGAACTGGGAAAAATGAAAACCAGGACATTATATTCTCTGCAGAATGTTTTATCTGTTAATAAAAGATATTTATATGTGATTTCAGTTGTTCTCACATGATTATTTATCACATATATAATCACATATATAAATCACATGTTGGCTTAACAGGCTAGAGTTAAGTAGAAAAAATACAGCCATCACTGAACACTGAAAATAATTCATTTGTAAGATAATTCATCATCATCATGGTCTCCAGTCTGGCTTAAAAATGAGAAACTGCCACCAAAATGATTGAAATGTCATTGCTTCTGTTTTGGACAGAATGAAAAGTTCCTCTTCGCTTGGTTTTTCAACTTTCTTGTATTTCACTGGCTGTCATCACAGCACCAGTTTCTGAGGAATGATTCCCGGCACGGCGAGGTCTCTCCAGCGTGAAGAGCACACGATATTCCCACTGATGGGTTTTTACTGGTTCATTTGACATCGCAATACTCCATCTTATCACTATCTCTGCGCGCGAGTTGAGGTGTCAGTCAAATGATGACTGACGGCCCTTTAAAACTGAGCTCATGTAAGCACGGTCAGTAGGACGCAGGGGTCCAGATCCCTTCAGACCGCTCTTCCTACTTTAAAGTTTGTATTATTCATCTGTGGCGTTATTATTATCATCCATCAGCTCAACACTGCACTTCATCACAATTTCTAACAGTGAACCAGTCCGACTGGAGATCTGTGGCCGGCGTTTAGGTGTATGTAATACATTTTAAAGCTGCTATATTTTGCTATTGAGCAAGTACAAAACAGACTAGTGATTGAAATGCTCTCCATACGTCAATCTGAATGACAACCCCCCCCTTCTTCACACAATACTGTCAATACTGTAATTATTCTTTAATAGTCTCTTCAATAAATATGTTAAATCATTGAATATATGACAAACACAGCCAAGATAATTAATCAGTTACATAGTACAATTCATTTATCATCATAGCAACAGAAATGCAACAAAAAAAAAGACATATGATAAGACAAACAAAGTAAATCTCTCATTTTTTCCCCAAGTCTGTTCTATTTTACTTTCATCTCAAAGTGTATACATTTTAAACCATGCTGATCTGGGGTCAGTGCATCTCTATAGCACAGTGGACAAGCTTCTTCAGCTGGTCTGCGTTGGGCCGGACATCGGGGTCAGAATCGAGCATGTCCAGCAACAGCGTGCACAGGGCGGAGTTGGGAGGCGGGGGCAGAGGCGGAGCTCGCCGTGACCTCATGGGGATGATCAACTGCAGGTCGGGGTTGTCACACAGTGCCTCCCCTAATGGTGCAAGCCAGCGGCCACGCATTACATACGCACCTGTAAAAACACAGTATAGAGTATGTTTATAACTGGAAAGCAGGTGTTACGCTTAATCGATTTAAGCATTTTACCAGCAAAAGAGGTTCTGTTTTCTTTGATCTCACAATTGCTTCATTTAAAGTTTCTTCGAGTTTAAAACAACAAAGCAGAAACCTCAGGCTGATTTCTTTAAGAAATATCAATGTCTGAGGAATGTTCACGGTTTGCATATTCATTATTATTCACAAAGCTGCACAGACATCACAGTGGTCCTTATATTAACAGGCTGAGATATTTGACCTTTCTCTATAGCTGCTAGCAGTAGCTGGTTTCCAGTAGATCCTGTGAACAGCCTGAATGATTTATGCCCTTCATCCAGAGCTCACGACCTCCAAACACTCTACATTATTTAATTTAATTTATGATCCATTTCAATTTCGGCTTCCAACCATTATAACAAAATAACTGAGGGTTAGCTATTTTTATTTAGCTATTTCTTACACTCATTTTTTCTGTTTTTCAGCTGAGGTTATATAACATGATTTAACGTATTGTTTTTCTTGAACTCGCCCAGTTGTTCCTGATGGCTTCCATCCTCTAGAAAAGTGATTCTCTCCAGCACAGCCCAGAACAAAACACCCAGAGAGAAGATGTCCGCCTGCGCTGTATAACTGCGGCCCGCCCACACTTCTGGAGCCATGTAGAAGTCTGAGCCACAGGTGGAGGACAGAGTCAGTCTGCTCCGAACACCATCTGTGGGGCTGTCCACCATCTTACTGAGCCCAAAGTCTGCCACCTGTAATACATGAGACGTGAGTTACGTTACATGATTATTGGGTTCTGTTACTTCTATGAGTCACTGTTATTCTAATGCCATATTTGTTAGTCTGTTAGTTAGCAGCACATGCAGTTTGGATGATCTGTTACATAATGGATTGGAGTGCATTGGTTTTCTGATAGTACCTTGATCACTGGTCCTGTTTTAGTGAGACAGACAAGAACATTATCTGGTTTAATATCACGGTGCACAATTCCGCGTCCATGCAGGAACGCGACAGCACCGCTGAGCTGCCGGACCACCACATGGTTGCACTCTGCATCAGGCGGTCTGGACAGAATGTACTGGTTCAAATCTCCCCCCTCGCAGTACTCCATCACCAACCAAAGAGCAAAGCAGCGCCTTGGGACGTCCTCTGTGGGCGTCAGTCTCTTCCTGGACCTGGACGGATTTCTTATGTGGCTCCTGGAGTCTTTGTCCACCACTCTCCCTTTGAGAGCGCTCTCTACCAGGTCCGAAGGCAGCCTGCCTGATCTCAGGGGCTGAAGGGTCTTGGGTCCAGTCTGTAAAAGACAGTTGTACAGGGCAATAACATTGGGGTGGTTCTGTCCAGTGAGTTTCATAGCCCACAGCTCCTGCAGGTACAGCTCAATACTCTCTGGGCTACAGCACGGCAGACGTTTGATGGCCACCGTGTCGCCCTGTTCGCCCCACCAGCCCGTTTCTGTCACGCGGCCCTTGAAGACCACGCCGTAGCTGCCTCTTCCCACCTCCTGCTGCAACGTGTAGATATCATCCATGTGATCAGCTCTCCTCCAGCGTTCAGCACATCAAGATTCTGCGGTCTTCACGCGTGTTGGGTTTGACAGCCCTGCTGAGGTGTCACAAACACAGGATGAGGCACAAAAGTGTTTAACGGGCTAGAATGTTAAAATGCTTTAAAGACTTCCTGAAGTACAAAACAATAGTTGAATAAAGACACTCCACACCAGACGATCGAGTGATGACGTCACACAGACACTGCAACTGTTTACAGATCTTACAGAACCCTTCAACTATTTCTCTTATTATGCATATGCATATATATTATGCATAAAATAACTTTTTAACGTTTTTTGTACCTAATGGGAACGTTAGGGAAACGTTCTTAAAACCCAAACATGGTTGCCATGTCTGATTTTGACAATAATATAAATTAAACGACACTTACCCCGGTAAACGACCAGTCACGTTATTAAAAATAAAAATGTTTATGTATCTAAAGAGAAATGATTACAATAATCTGTTGACAGCGATATGAACACACTCGTCACTCGTACAACTCAAACGTAAACAGAACTTCCGCTTTTGTTTAGATCTTCCCGCGTCCTGCGCCCTTCTGCGTTTCTATTGGTCAATCGTGTTCACGTCAACAGATTCGTCACAGGGACACGCCCACAGCGCTTCAAAAGTGACCAGTAAGACAGCGGCTCGTCGCACGTGTCTGTTTGAAAATGAGGTACGTGTCCGTCTCATAATAATATCAACAAACATTAATGACATTGTGAAGTTATTATTTATTATCGTGTACATTAAAATATGACAAAACGAGATAAAACGCTTATAAACTCGAATCAACAAACTAACCTACAAACTAAGAAACTCTACGTAACTTTTAAATCAAAGACGAGGAAACCTCCGCGATAACCCTCGAGTCTCCAGACTGAACAGCCCGTCACACCCACATTACACAAAAACTGACCAACTCTTTCCTTCTTCATACACTTCTGTACACTTCTGTACTAACTGTAGCAGCACACGTCTCACAAGTGACCAAAGAATCACATATTCATCATACAGTTAGTAAGAAGAACTGTGATGTGTTCTCTCAGACTCTTAGAGAAAACCTTTCTGATGTCTTTATTCTCATTTATTCAAATAGGAAAAACAGTTTTTAATTTCTCTGTAGCTGTTCAGAACACAAATGTCGTCTGTCAACACTTGATCTGTCTTACTGGCTTCGTGTTTCTCATATTACAGTGACTCATTATTTCATTAAGTCGTTCTGGTGAGATCAATTAAGAGCCTCATCACTGAAAATGATGGCCAGGAAACACAGCAGTGTCTCCCGCAGAGATGTGGACCTGCCTCGCTGCCCGTCACCTCATATAGCTATAAAACTTTGCTGTGATTTGATGACAGGAATGAAATCTCATCTAGAGAGACTTCCTTCTGCGTCACAGACACAGCTAGTCATTTTGGGTTGTAGGAATGTTTAGGATTTTAGGATTTTGTCTAGACGTGGGAGGAGCTGTTTGTTTTTGCGTGATTTTATGCTTATACATGTTCTGTTAGAGCCTGACATTTGCATATCTGAGAACACTCTTAGAAAGGTGCTTCATGATGCCATAGAAGAACCATTTTTGCCTGTATGGTTCCACAAAGAACCCTAACATCCATAGAACCTTACTGTTTCACAAAATGTTGTTTGTAGCGGAAAAAGGTTCTTTAGACTGTTAAAAGGTAAGAAAGAAATGGTTCTTTTGACAGAATAGTTCTTTGGGGAACCAAAAATGGCTCTTCTATGGGATCACTGTAAAGAACCTTTTAAGAACCTTTATTTGTAAAAGTGTATGAGATGGATGGTCTCGTCTTCCAGCAGCAGAGGTCTGGGCTTATAATTAGAACTACAACATTAGGAGGAACCAGTCATGTTTAATTTAAATTATGCATGAATATATTTGTGCAGTTGTATGATATATATCTTTCATATATACCAGATGACAAGTTAGTGTCTCCTCTTATTCCTCTTGTTCTTTGCGCTGTCTTACCATCCGTGGAGACTTTGCTCCTCTGGGAGGTTTGTGTTGTTCAACTGTAAATTGCATTTCAGTTCTAATTAGCGACTCGTGCTTCCCGCCACTGCTTTGCTTGTTAAACACACGTTCTCACGACTAAGTTTCAGATAATCAATTAATTGACAGGAACTACACTTGGACGTATGCTGTTGACACATTATTGTGTAAAACCAGCAAAATTCTTGCTCGCAAATTGAACGATGCATATTTTTAGCCCAGGTAATTCTTTTGGGGTGTAGAAAGAAGTGACGTGGATTATTTCTTATACGTCAGCGTTGACGGAGGGTTGTATGGCCCCCCAGTTTGTGCGTAACGCCCCCATTAGTGGAGCCCCAACCACAGACGCTGGGGGAGTCCAGAGGAAGACACGTGTGGTTATAAGAGGGGGGAGAAAGAGAGCCGGCGAACAGCTGAACAAGCCCAGAAGCTGAAGATTGGACATAACCGGCACACTTCAAGAGTGAGAGAGAGACTGAACCTCAGACTGCAGGTAAATCAAGTGTCATGATGATTCTTCTCTCGTTTTGTGTGTAACATCCAATTTCACAGCGACTGGATGAAGATTTTGTCTGTATTATTGGGTCACGATTGTTTTTTGCCTGTTGCAACAGTTTAGTTTGTCATTTTTAGTGAAGCCGATGGTGTATTACGGTTAGTTAATATTGTTTAATATAAAATGACAGCCATTGTAGTTTCAGTATTTATTAGTTACAGTGGTTCTGTGAGGGGCTGTATGAATTAGGCTAATGTTAATTTTTTAATGATTAGTGCTGCTAATCTTTTTCCATGAATCATCTTTGTTACCCATCAGTCAACATAATATCAGAAGCACATGAACTTAATAAAGTAAGAATGAGCTGTTTTAAAGTTTGTTATAGCACATCGTCTGATGAGACTGTAAGCATTCAGCCTCACATTCACATGCATGTGTTTTCATTCCAATGAAACGACAGTGAACAGACGAGCAACAAGTGTGTATTTTATTCATACTGCGATTTCCTGCTTCTAGAACCACAGCTAATATACATGACTGTATATACCGTAACAGCACTCCTATAATCGAAGAGCCAGACATTTAAATATGAATTAAAGAGGTTCAATTTGTATGTAATCAGATGTTTCAGGTAAATGTACCAAATTAATAACAGTTCACTCAAGCAAATAAATAAATATTTATATTTCACAAGCTTTAATAATTGATGCAGGAATCTGTAAGTCTTTAGGTTTTATGTGTCCAGCATAGAGATGTTGCTTCGTCATGTTCTCTCATTAGAACTGCAGAAAACATGTTTTATTTTCTGCTTGCATTCAAATCGGCTAAATGCATTCCATAATGGAGCCGCAATCAATGCACAATATGCATGTAAACGTTTCTTGTCCGTTTGTCAGTCCGTTTGTCAGTCCGTTTGTCAGGGGCTGTGATTATATGTATTTGTTCACAGAGCGGATGCATCAGATCTCAGAACATGTCTCTCTCAGAGAGAGTTTTGTTGGCTTTCATCAAGAAAAGCTTTGAGAAGTGTGTGTTTCTCCTCTCTGTGGTCGTGATTAATGTGTGCTGGCGCAGCGCGTGAGTCAGAGGTCGACGAGCGCCGCATTCGCTCTTTCTCTCCTGTGCTCGTTTCCTTCTCATTATGCCTCACACACACTAATTCAGACGTTCATTTGAGCCTGTGACGAGTTTCCTTAATGAACTTCAACATGTTTTCAACATGTGTTTTGATGTTTTGTTGGTGTATTGGTGGTTGATTCAGTGTCATAAAAATGAATTTATGCTATGTTTATGCTAGTTTCAATAAATTGTTTTAAATCTCTCTAAAAGAGAATTTGATTCACTGTGATGTCTTCTGTGATGTATTTGACTTTAGGAAATATTCACTCAGTTCTGAGTTTAATCTACAAATCTCTGATTATCAGTTAATATCATTGAGAATTCATTTAGCTGACATACACGGGATGCGTCAAAAATGGTCAAAAAGTTTTAGGTAACATCATTTAAATATCATAAAAAATGTTATTCTGAAAGATCTTGGAACATTCAAAACGTCCAGTTAAACAATGTTCTACTTACATTACTGCAAGAACGTTTTTTGATGACTTTGAGAACTTTGAGAGAACTTTTAGAGAATGTTAGCTAACATTCTGAGAATGATCTCTGTTAGTTGGGTTTCAGCTGATTCGTTACATGTCATAGTAAACAGTCAATATAGGGAGTGTGCTTGTTAAAAAGGTATTACAGTCATGAACCAGAGAACAAATGAGAGGAACCAGCCAATAAAACAGCAAACAAGGACTGTTTCATGTAATCAGATAGGGCTCATTTAGAATCCCTGGTGCAGCCAAATTGCAAAGTGTATTAAATCAGTGCCTCATTCAGAGTATCTCTTTATATTTCCTGTTGAAAAAGGAAACAGAGTTTGAAATGCTTGGAAAACCAACTGATTAGTATTTCATAGAAAATGCATGTCTTGTTCTCTCCCACTGGCTGCTTTGACTAACTCGCTGCTGTTTGTCTGTTCTGTTGCAGTGTGTGTTCAGTGTAGAAGCCATGAAGTCGTCGTTTTGGACTTTTCTGTTTTTAGGTTTGTGCAGATTGGCTCACAGTGACTGTGGAAAGGACTGTGTGACCTGTGGACTACCTGAACAGAACACGTTTAATACACTGGTGAGTGTCAGAACCCTAGATAGTGTACACGTTCTGTTCAAGCAGAGTTTACATTGGCCTGACTCCTTTGAATCCAGTCTGTAACAAACTACACATTAATCTAATTCAGTGTGTAATATCTGTGCTCCAGCTTGACAAATAAATACAGTAAAGACAAATGTTACTCAAACGTTTTTAAAATCTGTAACATTTGAAATACATTCCAGTAACAACTTAAAAATAATGTTTTTGATATATATGAAATATGATGTTAAAAACATTTTACAAACATTACTGCAAGAACGTTTTTGATAACATGAAGCAAGAACGCATGATTCTAAAACACAAGCAGAATGACAATTGTATGTGGGAACTGTGATAGGAATCAGCTGTGAACTAGAATCAGTGGCTGTAATCAAGCTGATAATGAACGCAGATCAAACAGCTGTGACCGGGGTCACTGGGGTCAGGTCTGCCTGTAATTGGCTGCTGTGGATGATTGACAGTTGGTTGGGGCACCAGATGGACATCAACTCTGTGACATCAACAGACTCATGCACAGACATGCAGTACATGAGAACACATTCATTCATACCGTCATACGTCACACGTGTGTTACAAAACACAAATCATTCTGATGGGTTTTCAGAACTGTGTCCCCATCTGACGTTTAATTCTCAGCTGTCAGTTCATTTCTAGTTCCACTCCAGTGCTTCATTATTTATCCCCTATATTTTAACTATAAATGGTGGATTATATAATATATAATACAGTATATCATATATAAGCAGCTTCACCTGCCACATAATCCTCCTCAAGGTCTGAACAAAGCGTCTCATGAACATTTTGTGATAAACCAGCTTTTCAAAACATCTGAGCACTGCTGATGACACACACAATGTTCAAAACATCTGAGCACTGCTGATGACACACAATGAAGAATGAATAGAATGAAGTTTATCCTCTATTTGGTCGCTTCGTCATCATATCATTTCTTGCATTGACACGTACGTTTCTCTTCGTATGTCATTTCCACTGCTTTGCTAGCATCGTCTATAACCAGAAGCAGAAGAAGAATTTGAGGGTGGGGGTGTTAAAAAAGGTTTCTGGGAACATATAAATGTTATAATGTTATAATGGAATAAAACCTATATTATGTGTAATTGTGGTCTATAACCCTATTTTTGTGTAAATCTCTGTGATGTTGCAGGTGTGTATCCTGGAATGTGAGGCACAAACATCCCCAACCTTAACCTGGGAATTGTGTAACCAAGCAGTTGCTTTGAACCTGGAGGAAGAAACATCAAAGCGGTCGGATGATGAATTAGAGCCCGTGACCAGAGTGAGCACAGAAAATAACAATGGTGTTAAATATACTGAAGCTTTGGAGCGATTTCGACACGCTGCGCAAGCTCTCCGCAGCCAGCAGCCCTCGGAAGACGAGGAGGCCCTGCAGAAACTCCCAATTTTATACGATCCGGGGACAGAGGAGGACCAGGGTGCTGTCGATGTGGAAGAAGTGAAGGGCAGAGACACGGTCATTCATTTATCAAAGCGATTCGGTGGCTTTATGAAAGGTCGCCACGGTTTCCGAAAGTTGGTGAGCTCCAGAAGGCCATTGCAGAAACGCTACGGTGGTTTCATAGGGATACGAAAATCTGCCCGGAAGTGGAACAACCAGAAGCGCGTGAGTCAGTTACTGAGGCGGTACCTGAGCCTGACGGGTCGTTCAGGTGGATCGGATCTCATCAGCAACTTCTCAGCGAGAATCTGAAGAGCGATTGATGTGTAGGTGACGTTTAGTAGAGGCTCCTTCACTTACAGCATCTCTGCTCCACAGTTCATCAGACATCAGTAACTGCCACCATATCTCATGCCCCTGTAGTGTCCAAATCTGACTCCCCGTGAAATTACCACTCCCCCGTAATGGTTAAGATTAGGATTGGTTGTGGGCAGGCTTTGCAGATAAAGACCAATCCAATTAGATCTGTTTAATAATCAACAAACAAGGGAATTATTTTGTGTTTTGTTTTCATTGACATTTTATTGTGCCGCTCCTGACATCAAAAGTTGTTATTTGGATAAATGTTGCTAATGAGAACAGTGTTCGTTTGAGAATCAATATTATTATTATAATTATTTTGAGCATTGAGAAAAAATAAAATGCAAAACAGTGTAACTTGAATCGAGGGTGTGAGTCAGTTACAAATGAGAGCATTGGTCAGGATTAGTCAGAGTTCACTTTGAAAAAGCACTTTATTCATGTATTTACCTTGAACATCGTATTGTGCTAAAATTGGTTGATTTGCACACATGGAAATCCGTGACGCCTGGAGAAAAAGCCTAGTGTTTAAAAAGCTGGATGCATATCCTTCCAATCCCATAACTGATTATTATAACCACATGAATCTACAGAAAGAAATCTGATGTATTATTCCATGTTTGACCGTTTGTAGGCCAGCACTGCCCCCCAGAGCTTATAATCAAAATGATTGTTTAAAGCTGCTGATTAAAGCTGTTTTTTACTACCTGACAGAAATAACCTGTTATCCGAACAGTGGAAGACAGAGCGAGAGTTCAGTACAGCTGTTAAAAAACAGATTTATTTTGCAAAATAATCGATTACATCTTTAATCGTGTAGTTCCACCTCTCTGTCAGACAAAACTGGTAATGAGATTGGCTGTTTTGATTTTGCACTCTTTCCACTCGTCTGTGTTTATTTATGCATGAACAAATAAACCGTCTTAGATTCTCCCTCACATTAATTGTTAATGGTTATTGAAATTGTTTTTTTTAAGCAAGCAACAGATAGTTTGAGTCTTTACAGTATTCTGGGTGTAAATGTAAGATTTGATTTGTGTTGACAATCTGACTTTGTGGATCATTTGAAACACATTCTGTAAGCTTTACTGGAAAGTTTAATTTTTTCCACTTGTACATGAAATGCACACAATCAGCCAATAAAATCATTTTACGATTGTTGTTGTTTTTTGTCATGCACAAATGACAAACTTCTAAAACTAGCATATTTTATCTTGTGTTTTTAAATTCATAAATATTGTTTTATATATTGTGAGGCTGTCAAATCCTTGATGTTTCTTCAAATCAAGAAATAAGACAAATAAGAACTCAACACTGTGTTTGGAAGGATGACAAGATTGGTACAAAAGGAACCGGGCCAAACTGTTCTCAGAGCAGTCTTCAGTCAAACTTGCTTTTACTCAGCTTTGCAACAGCACTTTGGTATTCAATCAAAAGTGTACAGCTGCACTTTAATCTCCTCTAACAACATCAGTCATGTCATATTTCACTACACATCATATTAGCTTCACATCTGTCAGTTTAGATCGATTAGGAAGCGCCTCGTTTAAACCCTGGAGACAAAGTTGTGATTCAATTCTGTGTAAATACGTAGAAAACACACAATACATGGCATCACACTGTTACACCGTCCAGGCTAACAAAACAGCAATACAAAAACCATGAAAATGTTCAAAGCAACACATTGTCCACAGTGTACAAAAATCACCAATCACTTAAATATCTCAGGTGTGGATGAAGTGCAAGACCGGGGTAGAATTAAACCCACCGTTTCAGATCCGGAGCTACACTTTAGTCTCACAAGAGGGCAAAAGTCACCTCTGAGGGTTCTGATTCAACTAGCCAGCCAGAATTAACGGCTAGTAGTTAACCAGCTCAGTTTGTGGGAAAACAACAAAAACGCTTTTAACTGTGGCAGGAAAACAGAAAGGTAGAAATAGGAAACGAGGTTCCTTTACAGTGCAGGAAACAACTGGAAGAAAGAAACCGATTCTTTCTCGTCTCCTAAAGTCTTGTTTTAGTCTGGGAAGCGCTGGCAGGCTTTCTTCCAGCGGCAGGCAGTGCACCACTGGTCCCTGCGTTCCACACCGTACACTTTTCGGCACTTTTTGGCCTCACCTCTGCCTTTTCTAATAGCACAAACACAATAAATACGAGGTCAAATTGACAGTGATTTAGTGAAATCGT
>JAZGTI010001476.1:0-44200 GCA_036877585.1 Botia kubotai
AAGGAAACAACAATGACTGGTACTGTTTATTACATAACTTCTGATCTCCAGACACAGGAGCTTACATGATAAATACCTGAAATATTAAAAGTGAAGTCTTTGTGTATTATCTGTAATATAATGACTGAAAAAATGTGGGCAGACCTGACATGAAGCTGCATTTTAGGAATAACTGACGTGAGAACGCATGAAGGAAGCAAGACAGAACTGTATCTACATGTACAAATAATGTTCATTAAAGATCTATAAGTTTAATTTAAGTTTCTTAATAAGATCTATAAGACTCACTATAGTTACAGAACAGCTTGAGGCATTTTATAAATTTTTTCCTAAATTGTATTTACTTTAAATAGTTATCAGAAACTAACATATACTTGGAAACTTATCGCATTTAGCCTTTGACTACAGGCATTTATCCTGAGGACGAAAGTGCTGATTCATGTGCCATGGCTGTCAAAGAAAAGAAACAAACAAACTTAACGGCAGAAGCCTTCTGTGTGGTCAAAACACACAAACGGTTGTAATTCACTACCACAGTATTTGATGGGCTGACATATGGTCAGATTGCTAGACAGCAACCTGCCTAAGAGAGCAGGCCAAGAGAAACTGCTGACACTCTGAGTTTTAAAAAATCCACTGCTCGCTGTAGTGGAATTATGTGGCAAAACCACAACTCCACTTTCCACTCTCACAAATTCTGGAACGCCATCCGAAATTCCGTGAACAAGGATTGGAATTATACAAACAGTGAAATGTCCCAGCGCTGCTTCCGTCTGTAAATTGTCTGGTGAATTTTATAAAATTTAAACTGTATATACTTGAATTTAAGTGTTAACCTTATGTATATGGTCTGTAGTGTCAAAACGTTCTGTACAACAAAGGCAAGTATTAGTGTTAAAATCTCTAGTCACTTGCCCTCAAATCCTTTGTGTGCTATTTGTGAACAATGACATAAACCGTCATGTTTTCTTTAGAGAACCTACAACCAATTCAGTGACTCAGGACTTACATAATGACTGTCCAGACCACAAGTTGAGAGCACAGAAAGCATGATCCACACTGTGTGTGTATCCAGCACAGCCAGAAGCAGTGCTGCAGCTGCAGTGTGTCACGCTGCAGAGATCATTCAGCTGTGCCATTAAAATGAATGTGATTTTGGATCAGTGCTGCTTTTTATATGCCTTCATCTGAACCTATGTACAAAAAATGTATATGTATGTACATATGTATGGTATGTATATGTATGCATATGTATGCACGTATGGTATGTATGTATATGTATATATGGAACCGCTGTAGCTCATGGTAATGCTGAATTTTGATACAGGCAATTTTGGAGAGGCTAGCAATAGTAAGCTAGCTTTGAAAGCATAAGATAGCACCTGCCGCTTTCCAAAGCCACGCCCACCTCCAACACATGAATGTCTACGCAGTATGATTGGCAAGTAAGACAAGCATTTTATCGTTTGTGGAAGACACAGGACCATATCTAAATAATATTAATATTTTTTTAACTACAGGATGTAAAGAGACTTTCAACCAGTATAAAAGACTCTGCTTTTAAAGATTTCTGCAAGTTTATAATGTCTGAAATCATATAGCTTAGTATGGTGTAAACTCACTGTGTAATTATTACTTATTCATTTAGGGGTTTATATTGCTAAACTACAACAGACCTATAGACATTACAGAGCTTTAAAGCTCTGCAGATCCCTATAACACACTACAGACCTATATTACTCAATAGGGACCTGCATGGAATACTAAAGTCTTCTAGTATACTATAGACTTCCAGTAATACTAAAGAATTCTCTACAGATCTACATGGCTCACTACAAACCTATATGACTTAATATAGACTTAAGGTCCTCTATAGACCTAAATGACTCACCGCAGACCTTTAAGACTCAACAAAGACCTATCAGGTTCACTACAGGTCTGTAACACGCAATATGACTCAATGCAGACCAATAAGGTTCACTTCAGATCCATAAGACTCACCACAGATTAAAAGGTTCTCTATATGGCTCCATACAGACCTGTATGACTCAATACAGACTTAAGGTTCTCTATAGACCTATAAGGCTCACTACAGACCTATAAAACTTAATATAGGCAGTCATTCTCTACTGATCTACAGTACATATCTTCCTACAGACCTGTAACGCTACATGTATGGCATTACACAGGCTTTGTAACTGAACAGTGCTATGGGTCTGTATACAGTAGCAGACAGGTTAAAACAACAGCAAGGGTTACTTTAGTAAACACAGGTTGCCACCTTCAAATGATACATTATCACAAAATGGACAGTTTACACCAGCTTTGAAAGGTTTACTGAGATTATCCCACAGACACACACACATACACAGACAGTGAGTGACATGCTAGATTTTGCATTAATTTCAGTAAATAGGCCACCTGAAAGTAAGCACACATACAAAGGCCTATTCAGACACACAGCCACGGCTGTCAAGATTTATTTCTGCAGGTACCTTATGCCTGAGGTACCGACACACAGAATGGTGCATAGCTGTAAAGATGCCTCTTTTGGTCTGAGTCTCCCTCCACCCACTCCTGCTTCCTGTCGCAGGCACTTTGATGAAATTCCCCCAGCTGTCTCGCTCTCCTCACGCCGCAGTCTGCCAGCAGTGTTTCCTCCTCAAACGCAGAAGACGCACCTTTTGCAGCCACTCGCTCTCTACAGATTTACGGTCACATACAAAGTTCCTTCCACACTAAAGTGATGTAAATTTTGCGTTAGTGCTCTGACGCAGAATTTCTTAACACTTGCAGCACATTTCAATGTCCAATCCTAACGCAAAACATTCTCTCTGTCTAGATTTGTTGTTTGAAAGAATTTCATGGACCTAGAAATGATACAGCATAAGTACTGGGGAACAGTCATTCTGAATTAAGTCAGTGGTTGCCAAAAGACAAGTAAATTGTTGCCAGGAAACACGTTGCTTAGTAACAACAAAGAGCTGACTGGTATTCCACGACTTAATCACAACATACCTTGCCTGTCAAGCAGTGTTGGTGTCCTTTAGCACATGAAGGTTAAGTTGTCACCCAGAGAAAATGTATTTGCAATAATTACATTTTAAAGGCCCAGATTTCACAGTAGCGTTTGCCATAATTTTGAGCATGTATCGCACAGGGTGTGTGAGTTCTTTAAAAAATCTATTGTGTTATTTTAAAAGACACTGAAGATTCATTATACATAGAATATACTTGTTTTCTATTTTCTTTAAAGAGATGAAAACTTTCATACCAATATTTTCCAAATTATAATCGTACAGAGAACAGGTTACCAAGGCAACCAGCTAGCCTTCTGAGTGCAATGTTTGCTTGTGTGCTTTATGTCTTGTTCTTAATTTTCAGTAAACTATGCATTTGAGAAGATATCAAATAAAAACAAAATTGACAAAATTGACAACTCTCATCAGGTTGGTTGGAAGCAATTAAGTCTGTTATGCAGGGGATATTTTAGTATATTTCTAAACAAATCTTAATGAAAACATAACATCAAACTTTCACTGGGGCAATGTCTGAATACTGAAGCTAATGTAAGGTGTGCCCTGTTTGTTTTTATGTTTTATTAAACAGACAGTTTTGCTAATGTAATTTCAAGATTTCTATATGTAAATACTTGTTGTGACAGTCCAATCCTTTTTCATATGAAATGTAGGGTTTACTTATGGCCTGCGTGTTTACAAATGTTAACAAAACAATCCAATGTTAAAATGTGCCACACAAACTGGTAAGATCAGACTGAAATTATCAGAGTTAACTAAACTAAAATACAAACAGCCACTCATATCTAATGCTAAAACCATGTGGAATATCTACAACACTGACTGCCTTTAATATGTGGCTACAGTAGTCTAATATATGTTAATGCTTATGATTGTAGTATTTATTTTAAAGAAGCAAAAATCCTTTGGTTTCTTCTTTGTTTTTTTTCATAATTGTGGCTTCCTCCTGGAAGATTTTAGTGCTGGCTATCACAAGAACACTGACTGACCCACTCCGTAAAGCCAAACTTCAAATCAAATCAAAGTCTTTCCCAATCTGATATACAGCTATTGACACCCACCAACAGCTATTAATTTAATAAGCCAAGATGAGAGTCTATCGCTCTCCCTTTCTCTCCCCTCAGGGTCACTCTTGGTCTGGATCAGATTTAATCTGCCATAATGGCTCATCTGGCGCAGACATCTTATTCTCTCCAGGTACATTCCACCATCTCTTCTAACCATTGCTTCTGCATTAACATTTACCACAGCATCGTCATACTATTCATGCATTAGGAGTGCAACATCCATATTACATGACTGTAAAGGTTAATTGATAAAAAGATTACATTACCTTATTTGATTATTAAGTTATTGAATAAAAATTCCTCTTAAAAGGTCTGCTTTCAATGTCAATGTTTAGTTCTATATCATTAAATTTAGGCCTATCACTGTCCACAGCAATCCATTAATTCAATCATGTGTCAATTTGTCCGTGTAGGCTATATTTAAGAGTCGTTCACCCGTATCATATTACATTTAGTCGTTAACAGATTGCATGCCTTCATGACCCTATAAGACAATTGTATGGCGGTTTAAATTGGCTATTTAGGGAGATTGTACTCAACACAGGAGCCGCATGAAACCGCAAACATACCGCATGTTTATACAGGCGCTCAATGATTCACGTGCACAGCGCACCGAGGACACGCGCTCATTAACATAACGGAGCGTGAGCGTCAAAAGCCCTGTGTCAAAGTCCCAACGTCGCTCATGACGTCACCACGTGGGGTTTCCCCTAAGATCTGCGGTACAAGTTAATTTAAGTGGGAACAAGGGGCATGATTAATGGCGTGTTTTTTATCCCGTTATTTTTAATAATTATTAATTAATCACAAACGTAATAAATTGACAGCCCTATCACAAATGCATCATCATCTAATGTGCCTTAAGTAAAACGACGATATTTTTGATTCCAAATAATAAATTGAAATGCAGCATCTCTATATAAAGATTTGCAAAATTGCACATTGAGAGTGCCTGTCCCTAGGCCTATTTTGGGGGTTCTTTTAGGAATGCATCTCTGACCTTCACCATCCATACACCTGCACACACACACAAAGCCCTGTCTCTCCAGAGAGTTCCCTGAAGCTTAAGCTGCTTGTATACACCCCCAAGGGAGTCCCTATTACTGCAAAACAATTTCTATGACATGATCTTTAATAGAGCACACAAGCACAAAATTAAACACACAGAAAACTTTTAAAGGCAGGTGTCAGCATTTAAATTAAAATAGCATTGAATAAATAAGCAAG
Organism: Botia kubotai; assembly: GCA_036877585.1. Lineage (NCBI taxonomy): Eukaryota > Metazoa > Chordata > Actinopteri > Cypriniformes > Botiidae > Botia > Botia kubotai. The sequence continues at coordinate 5,333 of JAZGTI010001476.1, forward strand.
TGAACTTATAGTGTTGGTTCTATTCATCTAGGCAAACATAGATCTTTTTTCCTTCCATGCAGTCTGACCTACATAGTGGAGACTGTACTGCCTGATGGTGCATGCAGCTGCCACAAGAGTCTGGACACACACTCACTCACACACATACGCCACGCATATAATGCACCAAGACCTAAAACCTACATGATTCATTCAGGTTTTTCATTACTACATTTCCTTAAAAACAAAATATTAAGACTACAGAAACACTAAATAGCGCATATGTGCGACATGTAACGTAGCGTTTTTAACGGTCTCTGAGTAAAATGACAGGCTTTCTTAGGTCAGGCTGGTCTAAGCGAGATAGCCACCCATACTGCTACTTAACAGCCTAGCTTACAGAGATCAGCACCCGGAGTTAAAATTCCAGCCAGCTGAGAGGCTTTCCTTCAGAGTGTGACAGTGTTAAGAGCCAATACTGGCAGATTCATCAGACACTCCAACAGCACATGCTGTGAAGATAATCTTATGGAAAGAGGACTTCATTTTGATCAAATAAAAACACGCACACACTCCTCCACTTACACATGGGGTTGGAAGTCATATGTCACTGCCTTGTGCCCGAGCTGCATGTCAACGTCTACAAACCCCCTCACGAAGCTCGGCTTAAAAATCAATTGTGTCCACGAACACGTGCCTCACTCCATCCATGTAATAAATCATTGTGCCCTTGGAGATCATGTTGTCTTTATTGTAGCCATTTAGAGCAGCCATTTGCAGCCCACACTGCTGTCCAAAAGGCCACTGCTAAAAGGTAAGGACATACCACAAAGTAATTATTGATCAGATGGTTACTATTAATTACTAAATAACTAATTTTCTTTTTGTTAAAGTTATCAGTTATTTCTGTGTTTTATAAGAAGAGTAAGATCATTAGGATTTGAAGGATTTTGAAGGATGGGTTAGTTATCAGGTCATTCCACAGACATTTGGCACAGACAGGAGTATATATGTGAGGGGAGATGTGTAAAATCTAACATCCACACATCACGCTGATTTGACCAGTTTGTCCTCAGTATGAAAGTATGGAAGAAATTAACTTCTGTCAGAATTATTTGCCAAATTAAAAGTATTGATTGGTTTTAGAAGGTAAATAGATTCTGGTCCAACATCTGACACCAAGTGTTACTATTTTGCATTCATTTCATGCATTTTCTCATTATAAGTTATATTGTCAAGAACATAACTGCAAGCGGCCATTATTGGGGTTCAAGGTTGGGAAAAATGGGGAACAGGCCAGTGATGAGATGGTGACTTTTCTAGCATAAATACTAATTTAGTTGTATAATGGGCCAAACCAGAAATATATAAAAAATTCTCCAGAAAGCACATTTAACGTTAATAATTTAACGTAAGCACGTTAATAAGAAGAAAACTCTTACAAAAACAGTAGGGTTATATATATATATATATATATTTCAGACTTTCAGAATTGCACGTGACCTGGCATGGGCAAAATCTAATGATCCATGTTCTTCCAGCATGATTGTAAATCAAGAAAATCTGATGTATGGAATAAGATGTATGGAATTCACAGCACTGTCAGACAGTGGAAATCCATCTATTCAGCAGCTGCAAGAGGCAGATGCTGCTCTTTTCCATTTAAAGAGGATAAAAGAGTAAAGAAGACTGTTAGACTAGTGCAAATGGAGTACAGACATGCATGAAAACCGGCTGAGGGATTTAGTTCAGTTCCAGATGAGAAAGAGAGATCTTACCCAGTAGGAAAAGAGAGAAAGAGAAACAGAGAGAGAGAAGGAGATTAACAGAGAGCAATGGAGGCAGCACAGTGCGCTTGGGATAAAACTGAGTCATCCAGCATCACTCTCGGGGAGAGAATGTACCATCTCTCTCCATTTTAAAGGTGTTCTGGTGTTCTCAGTTATGTATGGGCAAATGTGTCACTTCCAATACACAGTACACTGCATATTAGCTGTGCTAACATATAACACTTGCAATGGTGTGACCCAGGCTATATATCTTTAAACCAGACACCTTATTTAATTTGATGTAAATGAAAGAGTTTCAGAAAAGCAGTCCTTTATTATGTTTTACTATTTAGCTTACAAAACAATCAAAATATATCCTTTTAAAAATGCCTAACTGGACAAAAAACTAAATTATATGTGTCATTTAAAGTATGACATCAAACGAGCTGTATACTGTGTTAGTAGGGACTATACAGCAGAGTATACAGCATTTTGGTCAAAATACGCCTATTGACTATCTGAGCAATTCTGTTTGCGTGGCAGTATTGTTGTGTCTGTTCTGGGTGAGCTACTAAACTCAACCATCCATGCAGCTACATGCAGTCAGAGGGAGGAGAGCAGATCCATCACAATTACATTCCAACATGATACCTTGACAACAGAAACCTTACTATCAGTGACAATGAAAGATCTGTTGACTGATGAGAAAACACTTTAAACAACAAGAATCAGTCAAAGGTCAGAGTCAAAGGCACTGCTGGGGCCTAACTAGTGTGGTCTAACTTTCCCTCTCTCTTTTCCTCTTCAATTTTGCCTGCTGTTATACACGACTTAATTCAGCACTTTTCAAGGTCACCATCACCTCTGGTTTATAATTTCAGACTGAAAGTTAAACAGATAGTTTACCCAAAACTGAAAAAATTCCATCATTTACTCAACCTTATGTCATTTCAAACCTACAGTATGACTTTTCTCTTCTGTGGAAGACAAAATAAGATATTTTGGGAAATGTGTCTGTGGTTTTTGTCCATACAATGGAAGTCAATGAGTGCCGCTGTTGTTTAGTTACTAACATACTTCAAAATATCCTCCTTTGTGTTTTTCAGAAGCAAACTGAGTCATACAGGTTTGGAATGACATGAAAGTAGGTAAATGAAAAAAAATCATTTTTGAGTGAACTATCCCTTTAATAAATTCTTGACTTGCTTCTTTGATCAGGTGAGTATAAACAGGGCAGATAACGTGATCATACCTCACATGGTCATGGGGTACTTCCTCCAACCATCAAATGCTCAGGGTAGCAGTTTATAAGCACAACAGGCTTCATTCTTCTCAGTCCAGTGGACACAGATTCACAAAATGTGTATTTACATGTACATTTGCTTGTCGGCATGAGATTTTCGCAATCTCCAGTATCAGAAAGTGAATTCTCAAAAGAAATTTTATTCTGACAGTGAGCAGGGGTGGTTCCTATTGTTGTTCCTTTTATGCAGTACTGTTCAATCGCTGACACTAAAATAGGAATGACTGAAGATTTTATGAAAGCGCAGACCGGACAAGCTCAGACACTTTTTTAATTATAACTTATTTACACGTTGGCAAGGAAATTAACAGGATGCCTAACATGATAGAAATAATGAGCTATCACTCAATGAGAGGGTGAAAAATATTTTTAAATAAATAAAATGGAAGGAGCGAGACAAACCAACTATTACCATGAAACATCACGTATTTTATTGAATGCTAATACTTACCAATGTTTGTGTTGTTTGTCCACCAAAAATTATTTCATTTTTCTAGAGAATGATGTCATTAAGGACTACGAAAAGTAAAATTAAGGACAAATAAAATCCTATTACCAATTCATCAAATTATTCCAAAAAGGCAATTCTGTTTTGATTGAAACATTTAAAAAAATTAACATTTGGTAGAATAAACAAGTTGGTAGAATATCATCTCAAATTGCAAAATGTTTGGTACTTAATTGTAATATTGTGATGAAACAAAACTTTGAGATTAATGTTTTTAGAAATTAGCTGTGCAATGGGGGCATGGAAATGCACACCATAACAGGAATTCACTTTGGTAAAAACAAACATAAAAAGATGGACTGTCTGCTGATTGTCTTTGAGTATGTAAGAGTATCGAGGGGTTTAATATCTCAGGTAAGATCCTTAATCATCTTAGGTTAAAAATAAATGCGAGTATGCCACAATCATCAAGGTTACCAAAATGCTATACATATAATTACCTAACAACTTATTATTATATTATTATATACACATTTGTTATATTTGCCTCTTTGTTTCCTACATGTGTCACCTAACAGCTTTTACCCTCGCTCTGTTCTCATGCTAAAATGGCCTCCAAGGCACTTGCCAGAGACAGCTGGCCAAAACAACTTAACAAAGCCATCCATCAAGGGCAAATACATCAGCAGGATTACAGGATGAAATATTTAAAAAATGTGGCATTATGAAAAAATTCTTATATAATGCATTGGTCTTTTGCAATGACATAATACTAAGTAGCCTGCCACAATTACATAAGAACTACATCCCTCTGACCCTTAAAACACACATCTACCCCCATTAATGTACACTGCAAAAAGCTGTTATGACAAGTACTTGCTATAAATACGACTGTAAGTGTCACATCAGGTTAAATATGTGAAAGACACAAAACCTGAAGTTCTTGACATATAAACACCAATTTAACAAGTGAAATTAACAAGTTAGCTAATGAGCTATAGGCAAAGTTGAGAAGTTAATTTATGTACATTTTCTTCTGTAGATTATTTAAAGTTAGCGCTGTCTAAGCAGTGAGGTAATTTTCTTTTTTTAGCTTGTCTTTGACTTTATATTGAAAGGTTAATGCTTGTGGCAGCTTGTTGATTAGTCAAATGTATGCACCTGATCAAAGTCCATTATACAAACTCTGTGTGCTGATTGGCTGAGAGCTGTTGCTGACATCTGGCATGTTGATTAATTAAACAGATCTGAGATTTTACATGCATAACAACAAACCTAAATATGCTTTATGACATAACATGCAGTGATGCAGATTATAATATTATAATACAGTATTTTCATTAACAATATAATCATGCTTTGTGTAACATTCAGTATTATGAATGACATATTATTTTTATTGATTGCATGTTCCATTGCATGTGCACATGACAAATGACTTTTATAACAGTATAATACTAAAAATATTTAACAAATCCAGTTTTTCACTGTTGCTCTGTTCATATGTGTATGTGTTTTTGAGGACTTTAGTTTGTGGCAGAGCTCCAAATTTGACTAAATCAGGGTGGTCCTGTTGTGCTTTTAATATCCTCATGTGTCTGTTGCTTCTAAAACAGGTCTGTGCCATCTGGCCTGATGTTCACTTGACATGAGACTCCACCACAAGGAAAAGCAGCCATCACTGTTCACACATTCTCTCTCCCTCTCTCCCTCTCTCTGTAATCACAGTGTATATTTCTCTTTTTGTCATTTATTCTCTGCTGAGGAGCTCTCTGTCGTTAACTGCATAACAAACTTGCTAATCAATATATTACATTAATTGTATTTCCTATTCAACTTTCTGTAGCCACAGCCAAATACATGGAGATATAACCAATAAATATATGACAGGAGAAATAATGATTTTTAGATTTGTTGCAGCCAAGACAACATAAATCCACAACACTGTAATGGTGAAAGTTAAATTCCCATGGCCTGTTTAATGGCTCTTTGGCTTAATAAAATATATAATATTATAATTAAGGAGATACTAAATTTGTTAGGATTAAGTAATATTCGATTTTTGATATTTAAATAAATGTAGACCCATTTCAATAAATTAACTTTTAAGAGTATCATTATAAGTTTAGCTTGGGCAAATAATTTTTTTTAACCTGCACATACTCAGCTGATTTTGAGATGTGTTCACTCAGATTCTGTTGATATTGAGTGATATGTGAAAATCTGAAGGCTAAAGTTTTTTAAAGGTTAAGAAATATTACAAAAAAATCACATTTTAGTCACTCAAAACAGAAATGTAATTAGAGACAGAGATCTGTATCTTTGACATTGATCACAATCGGTGTCTGTATTATTCACTATTAGTCATTCGGAGGTGTGATGTGATATAGCTGGGAGGTTCTACAGCCTCTGAAGTCAATCAGCAATCAATTTTCCTCTGCCCTTCATCTCATTTCTCGCCTAATCTAGTCCAGCCTGCCTGACTGCTAACAAATACCAAAGACCATTAGTGCCATATCACAATCCAACATCTCAAAGCTCATTAACCAATAAAAGAAAAGGTCAAAAATGATTTGCCGCATCACGCTACTGTGGTGTAACCACTGTGATAGTGACTGTCATCATAACATACATAATCACAAGCTGCTAAAATGTAACTGATCATGACACAAGGGTGATGGTACCCCAGTGGTCCGCAAGAGGAATTAGCACTTTGCATACGGCGGTCTGGGTGTTAATTGAAGTAAATCTACTGACAAATATGGCATCTCTTCACTGATAGGCCATAAAGATGCCAACAGTTGTCATTACAATTGTCAAAAGGGTGAAAGTAGAATAAATAACATTTTTAAAGCAAAGCAGCTTTCCATTGTCTTTTAAGGAAGTTTTAAAAATGCATCTGAAATTTAATAGGTGCCCTAAAAACAAAATTTTAGTAACCAAAATTTGTACTTAGAAGCATTTTTCTGTCTCATGATTGTAAACCTATAGTTTCAACAAATACTGTAGAAATACACAGATTTTATATGGCTTACATATGAAATTGAAGTACATAGTGAGTGATTTTAATATTCAAATTAGTGATTCAGTCTCCTTAACTTCCAGAGGACAGATTAAAATTCCTTAAACCTGCAATTGTATTGTTAAATATGTACCTTAGCTCTGGTGAGACAATTATAAGCAAAATTCTCTGCTTGTCTTAAGGAGGTAGTACACTAGTATACCAATTTCAAATAAATGCTTCTTAAGTGTTCCTAGTTAGAATTCAATGGGTAGAATGTTAGATAAAGGAAAATAGTTTTAATTGTATCTGTAATTGTCTCAGAGTACAAGATAATTGTAGGTAGGGACCAATCAACTGCACACAGAACTGAAGCTATACTGAAATCCATTTTTAATAGTAAATAATAGGATGGCAATAGTAAATAGTACAATAAATACCATTATATTTTTAATACGTTTACATAATCTGAAACTCACAAATATGTGTATGTTTATATGAATGAATGAATAAGCATATATATATATGAAAGTAAACACAGTGTCTGCTTCTGATTCAGAATGAATGCTGTCATGACTTCCTGACAGAAAATGACGGACATTGTGCCAAGACTGTTGCAGGAGCTTCAACTGATGAGATACCAAGCATGAATTCCTTGAGCAAATAGGCATTAAACAGCACCGCAGTACTGTTCCTACCCCCTGATGGGAGGAAGAGAGAGAGAAAGAGAGAGAAAATTCAGGGCAGCATTAGACTTTGAAAGGAGCAAGGCAGAGAGAGAGAGAGAGAGAGAGAGAGAGAGAGAGAGAGATCCTTTGAGAAGAAGCAACAGCTACAATGCAGCAGTCTGCAGTGAGCTCCACTCAGGTCTATACAGTGGTGACAGAGGTCCCAGAACAGGTCTGCATTCATAATGGTGTGAAACAGAATGCAATCACTGACTGCTCAGGGCTGTTTCAGGACCATGGAGAGCGACACTGATACCAGCTCAACGAGTGTTGATTTCAGCACCATGTACAGAGGATCTGATATAACTACCGCAATCAAATTATGATGCTCGTAATGTATCACAATGAATCTAATGAAGGATCTAAGCAGTTTGTCAGATTTCATAACACACAGACACATATACATATACATATAGATTAAACATATCTGTCTATGTTTAATCACATATGTGTTCCCATGCATGAAAAATATCACCTATTTAAATCTAGTTTTTAAAGAGACACATAATGTTCTACTGTACGTAGTTGATAAGAACACATTCATTGATCAGATCTTAGTCAGATATTAGTTTATTAGTTAGCTGCTGCACAGAGTTGAAAGATTCCTTCCCTTTCCAAGACATACAGGGGGTTAAAGACATAAAATGCATGGAAGGGTCTGCTTTTACTAAGATGTTCCCATTATCCCAATTACTCCCCGGGATCTAACAGACACAGGAACCAAATACACTGTCTGTAAAACTAAATAAGATTAAGCAATAGAGGAACACACAGATAGAAAGACAGTGGAAAAGATACACAAGCAGAAGAGGTTGATAGAAGCTGGTTGTCCCCAGAGCAGGTGACGATGCCGGACCATCCACAAACACATACGCACACTGCTGTCTGTACTTCCTCAGACAGACACAGAATGCATTATGATTCTCCTCACAGCAACCTTGCAGCACGAGCTTGTGCCAAAGCTGCATACACACACACACACACACACACACACACACACATAGAATTCCCAACCATATCATTCCTTTGAATCTTTCCCAGTGTCTGTCTTTCTGCCTCCATGCCAAATACACACACAAACACTAATGCATTTATGAAATTGTGTTTATACAATTACATTTATGCTCATATTTTGACAGCTTCTATCTCTCACACACACTCACAAGCTTCTACAGGAATCAGTGGTGCATGATTGGTCTTGATTTACCCTCCTCCAGATAACACACACACACTCCAGCTTTCACTGGTACCATCATCAGTGCCCGGTATTAAAAAAATCACATTTGCTCATCCTCTGCTTTTTCCATTGCCCCTAAACACACACGCATACTCCCAGTTGCTGTTCTAGGATCAGATCACTCACCCTGACTGTTGGGTCCCCCATCACCTTCTTCACATTCGTTGAGATTGTTAAGCATTTTGGAAGACACAGCACAGATCCTCAGCTAATGCTAACACAGCTGGGATTCCACCGGCTGACACGTGCACCAGTGAAAAACAGCCTCACGCAGGCACCCTCGCACACAGATGGAGAAAGAAAAGACTTGTGGTTCTCTGCCTCTCTCCTCTCAAGAAAAGGAGCAGCGGTGCTTGGCTTCGTCAGTCTTCTCTTGCCGTTTGCTGCCTTGCGTATGGACACTCTCTCTCTCACCTCTCTCTCTCTCTCTCTCTCTCTCTCTCTAGAAGGAGGGGTTGTGGGCAGAGAGGCTGCAGGGACATAAATGATGGAATGCTTAAGCGCACATTTTTTTCTTCGGTACACATGTCATCTCTCGCTCTGCTACAGTTCCACAGCCTGCCTGTGCCTCACCATTAAAATTCACCATGCAGTCCTGTGGAATTATCTTTGCTTGTTCATTGTCATTCTAATTCTCTTTATGTTTCTATTGGTGTCATCATCGTCTCAAACTGTGTTCATGCTGGAAGAATTGGAGGTTATAGAGAGCAAGGCAAATTAAAAGAGTTTGATGTAATTGGTAAGATGATGTAATTTACTAGCATTCATCGTCAAGTATTTTTCCCTGGCTGCCAATTCTAGTTGTAACTTAGAAATATAATATAATTAGAAGTATAATTCCTTTAATTATCTGGAACAAATGTGAGCAGAGCTTGTTCAATGCAGAATTCACCACTGCTGATGTTGTGGACAATTGACTTGGTGTTGCTGTGTATCAAGTGTTTGCTAGGTGTTGCTGGGTTTTTTGAATGGTTGCTAGGTAGGTGATACTGCTGATCCCTACAACACCACTAACTAGAGTGACTGCTGCCTTCACAATGGAGCTTCATTTTATTTCATCTTTACCAACCTATGTTGTGTTTTAAATGCAACCAACCACCAACCAACAAGACTGCTTTGATCAAGTATAGGTTCAACCAGCTTCAGAACCCACATTTGGCTGGTGGTAACAAGCATCACTGAAAATCTAATTTTTCCTTCTGTATTTTTGTATGTTTTTTTCTTCTGTATTTGTAAAATGTGTTTGACATCTGATAGATCAACTCTGCCATTCCAGACCCACGAATCAAACACCTCAAAGCTCTCTCCTAATGTTCCTGTATGTGATAAAATACTTATGAGGCATAACCCATGTATAAGGAAGGATTGCCAGGGGCTTTTACAAGCCGTATATCTCACGCTACAGGTTACAGAATTCTTGTGAGATTAAGTGATGTGGAAATCTTTCTCTCTGCTGTCTTTTATAAACACTTTCCTTCTGACCTCCAAGATAAACTCCACTGAGTCTTCCTTCCTGAGAGCTTTCTATAAATACAGTGAATAAATTAAGGTATGGGAGATGTTTTCTTTATTTTTTAAAACCATTTTTCAAAAGTGCAGCAGGGTGGTGGGAAAGGCACACAGGAGTGAGGGCAACATAAATGGTTGGACATATAAATGATGAAATGCACTTACTGACTTAATAGAGTCAGGCAGGAACACAGAAATTGATAAAAGCAAGAGATGAGAAGTGTGATGGGATAGAACGGGTGGAAAAAGTACAATTTACAGCTGTGGGACTTGGAACAGGCTTGAAATACTTCATACTACTTTCTGTATGTGATGTAGTAGAACGAAAAATGAAGAATGAGTGGATGAACAAAAGTCAGAGACCACTTTGGGATTTAAAATCTTGTTTAAACCTGAAAATAAACTCAAACTTTTAAGATTTTTAAAAATGAAAAAAAAAAATCTTATCTTAAGGAAAAACTAAATGCTAAAGATAATATTCAAAATTTAATTGACTAAAATTAGGTAATAAAATAAAGTCATAGTAGGAAAACTGAAACTAAACTATTCATGACTCCAAAACTAAATAAAATTAAAATGACCATGTTGATGTTGTTGATATGCTAGTTTAATCCTTTAAAATTTAAGCAATTGCTCTTATTAAAGATAAAAATGAAACTAATGACTGAGTGCCCTATTTATTGCATTAAAACGTATTTAAAAGATATCCATTAACTTACTAACTTTGGCAGCTTTAAACTGCTAAAACTATAATATATGAAAAGGAAATGCTTACAAACTGTAAATAAATAAAAAAAATAAAACCCAGAGTATTGTATTCAATTAAAAACATGCACAATCAGTCATGGACTCAAACACCAACTGTATTTGTGTGGATATATGTATTTTGTTCTATATGAGTACTTAATGTTAATTGATCTTCTGCCAGTGTGAATCTGTAATGTAGAGAGAGAGAGAGAGAGAGTGAGAGAGAGAGAGAGAGAATATGAAAATTAGCATCTCAGCATCAAAGGAAAGGAGGAAGAAAAGAAGAGGGATATTGAGAACATGCTAGCCTGTATTCATGAGTGAATCTCCACTGAGACAGCTATTTTTTCTTTAAAAGCATTTAAATGATGCTTGCTTATTTTTAGCATCCGTAGGCACAAGACATAAAACGTCTTTGAAGTCTTTGATTAAAGAATCTGTCCAATCATCCATCTATCTATAATTGCTTATAGTTCTAATGTGACATGGCTAATAAAAACATTTAGCAATTTCAAGATCAGACACATTATAAGTTACAAATGTCATTTAAATCAGTTCTTCTGTTCTGCTTTTGGCTTTTATCTTAAATAATATATATAAATCCAAGCAACCTCATCGAGAAGCACCTTATCAAAAAGATCAAATGCTTTCCCAGAAACAGCTCACATTTTTATGGTTTCAGAAAACAATAATAAAAGATTTATAAAAATTATTAATTGGCAGTATGAGAATAGGAGGTTAATTTGGTCCACCTGGCAGAGGCACTCCAAAATGTCAGTTGAAAATGATACTTTATTGCACAGTCAGCTTTACTGAATCATACAGTACAACCAGCTGGAGGTTTCACAGACTCGCAAACATTTAAAGTAGTTTTCCAAAAGAAAAAATAAATCTAAATCTACAACAAACCAGCCCATCACAGACACACATTTTGAGTTGACACACAAAGGTGTCTCTTAATTTCATTGTGCAAATTCTTTAATCCTGTAACAATGTACCAAAATGTAGAAGTCATTAATAATATCGGAAAACTTGACATGCAGTGTTACCACTACATAATACAACTAATTGTTGTTAATAATATCAAATTAATTCATTAATAGTAAGAATTTCCTGAATTTACACACATTTTTGTTGATTACACTAAAAGTATTTGTGAATATGACAGTTTTCTTTGGTTCTTTATTATTGCTTGGTATTACTAGGTACTTCATTCCTTGGTGCATATTATTTCATTCTGGTGCCAATGGCTGTTGAAATATATAAGGAGACTATTATCTGTTCTTTGACACTTTTAAATAATAATGGCCACTACAGCTGGGCTTTATGTGTGCTTTATGTGTCCATGTGTTTAAAATTGAATGCTGACAGAACACTTGCCACTTCCAAAATCTGTAAAAAGCACACATCATCTGTGCTGTGTAAATGTACAGATATGGTCCAGATGTGGATTGATCATCTCTGCTGGAGTCTAAAGCTTCTGCCATGATTGGCATCCATTCTGAATACCATTTTCATCTGGGCCAAGCGGCTTTAGTGCTTAACCCGGTGGGCCCCTCCCATCTTTACGCATACACATATACACACACAACCCTCACAGGCTGCAAATGCTGACCTAATCCACAGATTAAGGCCATAGAGAAATGTTGCAATTTGCTGTTTTACTTCAGCCAAAAACTGAAACAAGACTAAGTTCAAATGTAAGAGTCATCCTGCTTGATTTTAAGATGTTGAGTTCCTAATAAGCTATTGTTACTTCATTGTAACATAATGTATCACTTTTATACATTTCTTTTATACGTTTCTTTTACATTCTGAATATCATCTGGTAAAAAGGCCAACAGTTGTCCATTTTGTGTCAGGACATGCAAGGATCTCACCTGTGTACTGGGATTACAGAAATCACTAGGTTTACCAGCAGCTGTACTGGGGTAAAGTTTAAAATGGGCACATGAGATGATCATACACAAAGCACATAGGGGTTATAATTAACTGATATTGTGTAAAATGCCACAGCATAGGATGGACAGCTTCCAAAAATTGCTCTGTGATGTAATGACCCTGAATGATGTTATAATTTGGATGCAATGGATTTGAGAGTTAAAAAAGCACAGCTTTAAATGTATATGTTTAAGACCCATAAAACCTGATTATGAAATATGATTATAGTAACATATAATGAGATAGTTCAACTGAAAATGAAAGCTCTCATAATTTACTTACCCTTACAGTTTGAAACCTGACTTTGTTCTAAATTGACCCTGCTTCTTCATCCATATAATGATAGTGAATAGTGACTGAGGCTGCCAGTACCTAAAATCTTCAAAAACATCTTCATATGTGTTCCATGAAGGACAGTAAGTCATTGGAAGTGTGAGGGTGAGTACTATTATTATAGATTATTTTCATTTTAAGTGAACTACTCCTGTAAGACTAACAATTTATAAAGCAGTGATTTTATCCAACATTTAAAGCTATGAAGAGAAACTTATGATCAGAGCTTATGATCAAACATATGATCATATTGAAAAAAGATGGAATAAACAAGATTTAATACCAGTTATTATGTTTCCCACCAACAGTATAAAGTGTTTGTATACAGTATGGGTTTGTATACAGCAGTGTTTGTATACAGTATGTGTTTACTTTTTGTAAAGACTATGTATAAATAGTATAAAATTGTGATATTCTATATGTATTTACATATTCATTTTTCTTCCAAACACGTTAAATGTGTATCTGATGTCCATGTCTTGTGTATGGGTGTCTTTGTTTCTTTCATTTTCTGCATGACCTTTTTTCAAACTCTATAGCTAGTATAGCTTATATAGGTTCTATGATATAGATATGAAGTCGCTGCATAAGATATTGACTTTGCCTTTTATTTTAACCTGAGTCTACAAGCCTGTTATAGGCACTGCAGGGAGAAGTGCAGAGATTTATGAGCAGCGAGGGAACAGGAGGGAGGAACAACGATTTTAAAGAAAGTGACAAAATGTGCTCATGCAGGATGTGCCTCTGGAGGAAGTCAAGGGCATATTGAATCTTTATTTCTCTCTTGCAGGGACTCTGACCCTCTGTATATCTGTTGCTGAGAAGCAAAAACTGTCAAATGTACTATTCTGGTTACTAGGCAATTATTGCGAGTGTATTTGGAACAACCGTTCTAAATGGAATTTTCACTTCTGTCTGAATCAATATGGCAACAGAAATGGGCATCTTGTTGTCACACTTAAAGGGGTGGTTCATTAGGATTTACCTCCCAAATGAGTAATTGTAAATAAATATCAGAATAATCTGATATCAACATAAAATTGTAAAATACAAACCTCTGCTGATAAGCTATATATACTATAAGTATTATAGTTACTTAGTTTGAGCCTGTTAAAAATGACCTCTGTAAATGACTTTTAACTCCAGCTATTTATATCATTATACAAATCAATACATATCAAAAGACTCCTAGGGGGCACGCAAACCATTTATATAGTGGGCTTATCTGTAAACATTGCTGCTTTATAATCTGATCTAATTATTACCATTTCTTCTTTGTTATTATTATCCATACATTTATATACAGTCGAACTCCAGGCAGGGTAAAGGAAATCAGTTCAGATTATTTGCATGGATGTGGTGAAGATAAAGAAGGCTTTAGGAAATCTTAAGTAGAGGGGGGTTCATGCTAATGCTAATTTTACAAGCAGTGATAGGGTCACAAACGCCTGTGTATGCAACCCACTTCCTTAATATTGTGTTTGAAGACGTGCCACTTTTGGTGTGACGCTGTCGTTTTGTTTATGCGGGCTGTGAAGTTATGAAGAAAACTGCTTGTTACATAAAAACAAGCACTTTCTGTCACCCCTAAGCAGAAGGTTTCAGGATGTTTTAACAGTATACTGGAGTGTGGACAGAGTGCAGGCTTGAAGCATTAGCCCAGCATTTATAAATCATGAACACAGAAATGAATAGGGTGCAGTGTTCACTGTAACAAAACAGACAAATGGAAATTGGAGGGGAGAACCATAAAACACAAAGACATGTTGAAAGTTAAGAAGAAAAAGATGTATTTCCCGGCTTGTTAAATTTTGAAAATGAAAAAATACTTCTGTGAGTAACCTAATGTAATCTGGTCAATTCAGTCATATTAAATTATATTTTTGTCTTAAATACAACCAAATTATTTAGACTTCATGACAAAACATGCAGCACAGTTTTAGGTTACCTGTAAAAAAATTCTTTACAGTCTTTACATTCTTTACAAAAAATAGAGAAGGTGTTGTGTAAGTGACTGAGAAAGTTGACTAATGAATAAAGACTGGTGTTTATAAATAGACCAAGGATAAAAGGATTCCCGGCAAATAAATGATGCAGTAGGGAGCTGAGGCATATTCAGGATGACAATTGTGTCTAATTCCAAGCAGTTACATTTAATGTGCTCTGTCTTCATGTGTCTCGCAATTCTTTACCATTAAATGTAACCGGAAAAAGACATGAAGCCTTAAAACAACAGCTAGAAGCAGTGACATTAAAGGGACCACTGACAGCTCTCTTTTAGAAATATCTCCAGCTTCTTCCCAAGTGTAATAAACACCAGTACAGTACTGGCATCAATAGATCTATGTAATACTACATCATATAAGCCAGAAGCCACAATAATGGACAAAACCATATGGTTAAACATGTTAGTTAAATGAAAGGCAAATAAATTCCAAGAACACATATAACAAGTTAAGACATATATTAACATATTAAGAAATGTTAAGACAAAACAGGCTACAAATTGACGCACCTAAAATATAGACACCTATTCATATACATTTATACACATTTTAACCCAAAGCTAATAAACATGCTACATATATCCTGGTCAACAACCAAAACATTAAACATCTCACTCTAGCAAACTTCCGTGTGTCTAAGCTGCGAGTGGTCCCCATCTTTCTCACTGCAGTCACGTTGATCATGAATATTGCATGTGAACACTGCATGTCTCATTTATGCATTTTGATGTCATTACCAGGAAGGCCAGTAGCCCCTGCTGATCCTGTAATTCAAATGAATTACACATATGCCTATGTATATCCTGCAACCTTATTTTGTCCTTGTAAAGCTTAAAGCTGGTGTCATTGCGGTAAATCCCACTATATTTGTGAGTGTTGGGGGGTGTAGTGACAGCAAAACAGTGCTGGCTTGCTCGCTCCGGCACAAACAGCTCCTAGCAATCACTCGTAATTCATCAACAACCATTTAAACCACATTTATAAAACAACAGTCCCCACCAAAGCTGTTAGCTGCATGTCATGATTCATCTGGGAGAAACTTTAGACTAATATAATTAAAGGGATATATTAACACTCACAATCACACCGGGTGACAAGTGTGATGTAAGTTTAATCCATACAGCAACACTGTCGGTGGAACAAGTTACCATAAATGCTTACTGTACAACGTTTGCTACAACCTACACCCCTTAAAAAAAAACATTTATCAAAATGCCCATCTATCTTCTGTTAGCTTCCCCTCAGTGGGTCCAGGCTGTGTATCTGTATAAAGGTGAACTGCATCGATCTTCTGGAACTGTTGCAGCACATGACGACACATTCGTTACAGCAACAGAGACCAGTTGCGGCCTGTCACAGGCACTAATGTTGGCAAATCAAACCTCCTGCTAATGTTAATCAAACCTTCTGCATCACTGATGCATCACACTCCTGTACGTACATATGATGAAGCTGATACTAGAGGGCATACAGCAACAGAGCACCATCTACACTCTGAGTGATGAGGGGAGTGTTTTAAAAGGTAGCCTCAGGGCCAGCATGTACATCCCCTCAAGCCATGCAGATCCTATATAAACAGCGCAGTGGCGTTCTACATTAGATATTCGTGTCACATGCCACAACACACAATTGCAGTACACATTTCTCCACATGTACACACATCTGCAAATAATACACTGTGTATTTTGCCTTTTAGTTTTGAGTATTTTTTATATGTATGGTCCAATATGTTTCATGGTCCTACTGATATTTTTAATTGTATTTATATGTATCTACAGAGTTCGAGTATGGGATGCTATTACAATTTTCTTGACTTATCTCGTCTCTGTGTAAAAACAACAATTTCATTGACATTCCAGATGATTTTGTAACAAACAAACTCCAAAGAGACAAGGTACTAGTCAGTATGCGGGATGCTGCTGGATGTCTATCTCTGACTGTTTTGGAAAATATGTCTGGATGTTGTTTTGTACAAGTTAGGCATGTGAAATATAAAAGCATGGTTTCTACTATTGTAAAATAAAACTGAAATACTGTATGACAGTGTAATCTTGCCAAACAAATGATTTGTCCTAAACAAGAGACAGCCTGTCAAAAAAAGGACAGCTAATTTTCTGAGTGACTTTTGTGTTCCATTAAAAACCATTAGGTTTTTTTATCCACCATGAGGGTGGATAAAACATGTGTCCATTTACCTATCTATTCCCTTTAACACTGTCTGGGTAAAGAGGAAAGTGCTTTTGAAATTTTGTAGTCATGCACTGCTCTTCAATTAGTCAGGCAGTCAAATACAAGTTATGTAGTGAAGCTTACAGCATGCACTGGGAGTTCAAGCAGAGATTACAGTCAGGAAAAACGGGCCAAATTAAAAGAGGCTAGGTAGGATATGAAATTCTGCAAAAGCCCAAAGCAACTGTTTTAAATAACACTATTACCATTGATCTCCTTGTCTGGAGAATAACAAACTCTGCAGCAAAATAGTGTCGTCTCACCACTCCTCACACACATATGGTGGGGATGGACGTCCAGCTGATTAATTTTCTGTGGCTTCATACAGTGCAGGGGACCAAAATTTCAACCTCTTAGCTTCAGGACATTTGATTTTACTCTCTCTATCTCGCCTTTCATTTTTCATAAATTTGGTTAAGCAGTTTTGGGTAACAGAGGGAAAAAACCTAACTGGATAAAGTCCAGGGCGTAACCCATTTTTGTCCAGCAATCCTCTCAGCAGCACAATCATAATCTGAAAGATGGATAAGTGTATATATCTCATAAGCTCACTGGGCCTCTTATATGAACAACTCAAGTGTGGCTAAATCTGTCTCCTTGCAAAATATTATTCCCATCCAGTGATAGTTGCAGACACCCAAATTAGGGGTGAAGTCATATAAGGATCAGGGTGATACCTTTTTTCCCAGACTGATGGCTGGTCAAACCAAAATGGCTGCTGCTCTCACTGATGTTGGAGATTAGAGTTAAAAAAAAGAGAAATGTTACAGAACAAATATAACATACATGTGTGTGAATGTGTATTTTTTATATATTTGTATATATGGAAGTGCCTGGCAAATCCTATTTGACATAATCAAACATTAAAATACAAAAAATGATAAATGCTACATTAAAACCAAAGGGGGAACGTTTGGCTTCAAGATGTCTACCCACAAGGTCCAACCACAGACCTTTGATAATGCATTTTACTGTTTTGTATATTTCAAAAGCGAACTGACCCCAGATGCAGGCAAGAATCAATCCATTGTACCATGACCTGCAGTGCTCCTAGAGATTTAGCCACACAAAATGGTTTGCAGTCAACCTTAGTACAAGCTGCATGCAAATCAGCGTGTGTATTCTGTATAGTTTACATCATCCGCATGGTTGTTGGTATCTAGAGATTAATTAAAATAATATTTTTAACTATCCATTGTTATAATGATCATAATAGAATTTTATATTTTGGAATAAATACATAATAAAAAGCCATATTGTGGTAGTAAGTGTATTTGGTTTTCTCACTGGGGCATGTGGAAAGGTCTGTGCGTCTATGCAGCAACAAGCAGGAGAAAACTACAGTCCCAGAGGAACTATAGATAAAGGAATTCCCTTGCGCACAAACCCACAGAGCATCGGGTCACTTAGCTCATCAGCTGACTGGCGGAGTTCTGCACGAGCTGATGAAAACTGCAGCGCATCCACACAACGTGCAGAATACCAATCAGCTCTACTCGCATCACATCCCTCTGCCTTCCTCTGCCTTCCTCTCTCTCTCTCTCTCTCTCTCTCTCCCTCCCTCTCTCTGTCTCATTCTGACTCCAGAGAATCTTTTTGAATCTGATTAGACATCTCGTTCTAGAGCAGCAAATTGGCTTTTTTATATCATGTAAAGCTATTAACATGTGCATTAAATGTGTAGTCTATGTCTTTTAATTAATCACATATCCATCTATAATTAAAAAAATACGATAGAATAATATTCAACATAACATCGTAATTAAAAATAATGGCTGTAGGTTTAATGGCTGTAGGTTACCTTTATTGCTATTTCAATTGCTTTGTGCTTCATTATTGTTTTACTGCTTAAACGTTGCTGAAAAGCCTTTAATAGCCTTTTAAAGGGGAATTTCAATCATGGTATGTTTCCATTGGGACAACTTACCTCATAAAATGTGAAAACCTGCCCTGCTATTGGTCAATGTTTTTTATGAATAGGTAAATGTTTCAATAGGTTTCGTATCCAAAAATAAAAACGTTTTCCACCCTTATAATATTCGGAGGGGAAACACGGTGGCTAAAGGTATCTTAGAATCAGCACAAAAGATGAAGTTAATTTCTGCTGATCCCTTTACTTATAACATGACATACCGTGGATCCCATAGCCTGAAGTAGCCGCACTCTACATTAAATGTGGGCCTACATTAAATTCTGCATTACTTGGATTTCGGCTTGGTTATCTTCTTCGTGTGGCTTGTCGTATCTACTTAGATGCAGTGAGTGCATTGATCACCCTCTGGCCATATTTGTATAATATTTTCATATGATGCCATCTGCTGGTTAATAACTATAAATCTATAAATCAGAAACTACAAACTATTCACACAATTCATATATTTAATCCAATGCGTCACAGTGCTACGCTGTAGTTTTTAACCGTATCACAGATAATAAATAGCTTGACTGGATTCAAGTTCTCCTGCCGGATTGATTTGGAACACGTATTGGTTTCTATCTCACAGGCAAAACAAAACCATGATCTCTTTCTGTGGTCAGGAATATCTGATAAAGCAGATTACAAGTGAAAGCATTCCAAGAATCAATGTTACTGGCTAAGCTTCTTAGGGAGAAACAGAGGTACTGTGCCAGTAATGATCAAAATGCTACTAGATTACTGTCTGTGTGCAAAACTGTGTGCATTTTCTTGATCAACAAGACAACAGCTGCACATGGGGCTATTGCAGGAAGAGTGTTCTTTTGATAAGCACTGAATAAACAGAGAAGCTATTCTATTAAAGATGTATTAAATGCAATCAGAAAAGTAATGATTGTTCAAACAAGAATTCTGAATACTGTCCCGAGTTCTCAGACCCTGCATCATTTTACGAGGACATGTCCTCAGGGTTCAGAAGATCCTCAAAAAGTTCTTTCCACCTACAGACTATATTACCAAGATATGTCAGCAGGATCCCATCCTGGTTTATAACATCCTTCAGCTCCTGCTTTCATCCCAAGCCTTCTGATGGTTTGCCAGAACTTCTTTAAGGCCGACCAAAAGTCCTTTTCCATGGCTTTTCCTTGTTCCTCCCAAACCTGAGTTTTCGCTTCCCCAACCACTGCAGCTGCAATCCTTCTAGCCTGCGGTACCTGTCAGCCAAATCAGGGATCCCCCATGCTAACCAATCCCGTAATCCCAGCATGTTTTTCTCCCTTGGCTAAAGATACTGTAGCTGGGATAGGCTTTAGCAAACTGTGATCAGTTTTTGGGTTGGAAGGCTGGAGAATAAAGGAGTGAGGAAACAAGGAAGCATTGATCTGACTTTTAAAAAGCACCCACTATAAAACAACAACAAACTAGCACCGGACAGCAAACACAAGCAGATAAAATAGAAGAGGAACCAAGGGACGGCAGGTGAGTGAACATGGGGGAGGGGTCAAGACTCATGACAGGAGAGCACATGGACAGAGGGCCGTCAAGATCATGTCACAAAAGACTAGAGAAAACTCTATCAGAGTATTAAAAAAAATCTGAGCTGTGTTTCTCAAAAGCATTGTAAACCTAAGTTGATAGTAGAGACCATTGGTGCTGCAATATACTGAGGCTTATGATGCTTTTGAGAAATGAACCCCAGGACTATACTGGCTTTGATATATACCCTCTGTCACATTCACATTGTTCTTAGCCAAGATTATTGTGACAGGTGGGAGAACAAGTCCCGTCAGATGATAGATGAAGGTGTTTTCAACACCAAGTACCACATCATCTTTTGAACAGATGGGCGTTTCAGGTCTTGCTAGGAACACAGAAAAACAAACTGCAGATTTACATGTATAATTAGAATTCATGCGGATTTACATATATGAACCTTGCTGAAATAACAGCATCAATTTACATAATGGCTCAAAATGGTTTAGGCTATTTTTGGTATATCAGGTACTTTCTGGTATATCAGGAAGTATTTACCAGCTAAACATACCTAGTAAAGCTGATGAGCCATTGTTTGTATGTCTTACCTGTTCACTCTTTTGGGTTGTTATAAGCTTCAGCACTTGAGTCTCTGTTTGTTTAATCTCTGTTCCATTAATCCAATGTCTAGTTCATAAAAATCCAGGAAAAATTACTGGATCTGTGAAATCTGGGGCTTAATACTCCATGCCTACTGATATCTGAGTGGTTTAATTCTTCACCATCAATACTATATATGCAGCTCTCTCTGGGCAGTTTCTCTCAGCATCTGGAATATTTATCTGTAGGACTGAAACAAATGCATCACAGTTCACTCTCAATGATATAAATATCAACTCTTAATGAACTCTTAATAATATTAACTCTATGAAATAATAATAATAATAATAATATTAATTTTATTTGTATAGCACTTTTCATACATCAATGCAACTCAAAGTGCTTCACAGGCATGAAACAAACATATAAACATAAATATAAGATAATTAAAGCTTTAAACATTTAACAGATATAAGCAAATCTAAATAAAATATAAAAATAAAACAATTACATAAATACACAGAAAAGAGAAAAAAGTATAAACAATCTAAGCATTAAAATAAATCAAATAAAAAACATGCAAATTGCACACACTTCACAGGCTATTATGCTCATAAGCAACTTTAAAGAGGTATGTCTTAACACGCGTTTTAAAGACATGGATACTAGTGGACTCTCTAACTTCATTTGGAAGACAGTTCCAAATGTTTGGAGCATATATCCAGTACGTGTGAAAAAAATAAACTGCATGTTATTATAGTAATGTACAAAAAACCATGATAAAATCCTAATTAATTAATTAAGTGAATTTTACAAATTTTTCCATTAACTTATATTTCTTCCCAAATCAGTAAATGTAATTTTACTATGTGAAGTACCTTACTTACCTTGCATGTCAGACCACTGTTGCAATCATAAGAGAAAATAATTCTTACTGTAGTAATGATAGATAGAAGTACTGACCACGCCTTACATGTGTAACTCAGGTCTCATAACTCTCTAATAGGCAACAAAGAATATTAATCAGATAACGTACTTGTCCAAAATGTGCAGTGATTCCCCTCCCAGAAGCACAGGGAAACAGTGATGAAGATGGTTCAAAAGCATGTCAGCCAATCAGAATATGAGCCCACCTGTAAATTGTGTGTATCTAGGCAAGAATATGTTTGGCTTTGTGCATATTTATAATTGGTTATTAGAAAGTAACAAAATGACTAATTCAAGTTGTTCTTTTTATAGTTTCTCTTCCTATGTGCTTTAAAATTCCAGTAATGATTGTTACAGTATTAGAAATTACCCACAATTTCATTTATCATTATTTTTTGTATAAACCAACTTATGTAATTTTCTACAAAAAATATTTATACTTAAATATTTTTATTGAAAAAAGATGCCATACTGAGCATTGCTTCATTGTGTACATTTGATGACATCTAGTGGTGAAATTTGTTAAGAAAATGAATTGCCGTTCAGCCATTTTGTAAAGGCATTTCTGATAATTAACAAACTGATTTTAATAATTTAGAAAAACTGTCTAACCCAGTTAACAGTGTGTGTAATGTTTTTTTTTAAATATCGTTATACAAAACGCATGGGAAAATGCCTATTTTGTGCATACTCAACATTTATGTAACAGGCCCCTTTTCTCAAGAGTCTTGGTGGAGTCTTTAAATGTCTATATTAAAGAGTCTATAGCAAAACTGAAACCAAAAGCGATAACATGGCAAACCACAACAATTACAAAACAGATGTTTTTGCGTGACAGACAACTTACAATGTACTTGTCTTACCATAAGTATAAATGCTGCAAAGTAAGCTACAAACCATTTGGGCTACTAGCCCCAAATTTGAACTTTACCCCCCCAATTTAAGTAAGATCCTGTATACAGCTGGTGCATCCACACCTTGTAGTGTAATCCATGCGTTAGGTGACTTAACACCTTAGTTTGTGGAAACCTCACAATGATAGTTGGTTATTAGCACTATCTTTATAGTCATATATATATATATATATATATATATATAAATAGTTACATACTTATCGGATTTATTAATCAATTTACACCTCAGAACATTGTGATCAGTGCTAGCTAGCTCTGCAAATCAAATGAAGTCATAAACCTCACCTATGCCAGATTTTTCCAGAAGTTTATCTGCCTCTTGTCAAATGGTGGCGCCCTTTTCACGCTAGTCTGCGCAAGTTAATGGCGCTAGTTATCGCTTTGAATTATGAAGTTTGCACCGAACAGCAAATCACAAACAAAGATTTACATCAAGTAAAATCAAGTAAACTATTTACACAGCAGCAAGAAACTTAAAACCTAACATGACTGGTGGAAAAATATCTAAATATAATATTTAAACTGAGATTTAAAGATTTTAATATCTGATAAAGCAAGTATACATGAATTTACATACTGTAACTCTGCAACTCTTGTATGTTGACTGTCGCTCTTATAACTCACATTCTAAAAGAGTTAATGGGTTCCGTTTACATCCTATTCAGATTTTACTATTAAGTGGAGTCACAAACTGTCTGCCAATCGATACAGTACAGCGAGTGCTGTTATATACTTGTATTTGACATTACAAGTATATAACAGGACCAGCAATCCTCTTAACATTGGCTTGCTGGTTCTTAAGGCAAAATGTTTACGATCTCGTCTTTTGTAAGTCGCTGTGGATGTCTGCTAAATGAATAAATGTAAACATAAGTAGATATATATAATAAGCAATGTCATATGTAGTATGTAAAACAACCTTCATAGCTATTAAAGGTGATATATATATAACATGGATTATATTACAGATCACTCAGAATGAAATTATAATAGTTTTATTGCACAAATGACAATTTGGCTGGACCAGGAGTTCTTCAATATGTTACAGCAACATATGTTTTGATTAGACTGTCTGCTATTTCTTCTTGCCTGGTTTGGGGGCTTTGTCAAGACCTTGTACATATTTCCGTGGGATTTGATATTGATCTGTGTAAAAAAGAAATAAATTTGTTTACTGATATAGAAGACTGCAAATATACTGTATATACATGAAAGTCTTGTAAAGCACGATACCTAGCAGCAGTTTGCCAACATGTTGGATTTGGTTTCCCTGGATCTGCACAAGGACTCTGTTTTTGGCTCCTGGGGCATCTTGGAGCATGCAGCTGGCCTGAACCCTATGTTGCAAGGTGTCAGCTACCACAGCTGGGTCCAAACCAAATGCCTCCAGGTTCTTAATAATTGTAATCTTTACAAATGTGGGAATTAAAAGGGACAAAACATTATTTTATAATGGTGTATAAAATAAATTATTTGTATGTTTTATATATGTATTTTATATTCATGAACTTATGAATGCTTGTATTCACACCTTTTTATTGGACCCCCTGGATGCGATAGTTATGTCTATGGGTTCCACCTGACCTTTCTGAACCACAGGAGGCTGACCTGGAAACAGCACCTCATGGCATGCCTGCATTTTACTTAAAGTTCTACACACAGAGGGCACCAGTTTACAATAAGTTTCAATTCATTAACATAAACAAATGCAATGCATAACAATGAGCAATTTTTCCTAGCATCTATTAAGCTTGGTTAATGTTTATTGCAACATATATATATATATAATTAACCTTGATAAAAAATGTTTGTATTATTATGTGCATTTAGCGTTTATCATTTAGTGTTTATTAGCTAAGACAAGCATCTAATCGAGTTTAAAGTTCCTCCCGTGTGTCTAAACCATCTGTTAGCGATTAGACACACAATTTGGATTGTAGACTAACTAACAAAAGCCTCTGGCATTAAATACAGCCAGACATTTACAACATATTCCTCTTTACTTGTAATAAAAGCACACAATGAATTTAATACTCTTCCATAAGGGGCACCTAATTGTCTTGGTACAGAAATGAGGTCTACCTGCTAATGAGGTCATCCCATTTCAGGTTCTCCACTTCCTGGTACTCAGACTTCTCCAGTAAGCAGTCACAAAGTGTAGGGTTAATATTAACATAACTGATAAACAAAAAAAATAGGAAGTTACTTCAATGCAACACTTGGAAAAGCATAATTGAATCTATATAGAATCTGAAAATACAGTTGAATCTATACAGTAGGTACACACATACAAAAATCTAACATAGTAGAGAAAATAAAAATGTTTTTTTAAAAACAAAACATGAATTTAAAAGATAAGTGAGCTAATGTAACTGTTTAAAGAACTCACTTCTTGTTGGTTTCATGAACAAGTTCGTTTTTCTTCACATAATCTGTGATTATATTCCTCACGTCATTTGCCCTTAGTGTCGATCCCTTTCTGAAACACAAAGACACATGGTTGGAACCTCAACACACTCATAAATGCACCTAAATTCACACATACACACACACACAATATTTCCTCTTATTAACTTTTTCTGGGCATCCTGAAAAAGAGGCTCCAGACGTGCAGTGACCCCATACAGGGGTGTGATTTCAGGGGGTTGGTATAGAACCTCACAAGCTCCGTCCTCCTCCGCAGTGTCTTTCTCTTGCACACAATCCTCTGGTGGGCTGAAGGAACATAACCTGGAAACAAGGACAAACAGACATGAGAGAACATAGATGTTAGAGAAACTAAGTCATTTCCCTTAAAACCACAAATTTAAATTGTGGTAATGAACAGCATATTATTAACTTAAATAAACAAACAACAAAACTTTAGCTTATAATGTCACTGATATACATTTTAACTGTTTGAATTGTCAAATAATGTCTAATTTTGATCCAATAACTAGCTGTTTAGCTAACTAATGACTTAAATATGGCAAAAAGGTTTGAGTTCTACAATCTAACTTGTAGCTGTCAACTATGTAAAATAAAAAAAAAACACATACAAATTGTCTGTTCCAATTTTTGCTGAAATCTGCAGAGATTCTGTGTGGGCCTGGCACTGAGTGATGTACTGAATAAGAAGAGGTTACTAGTTAAACAGAGAACAGTGCATACTCAGGGTTTTTCCAGTCAACTTCCACAATGCTCTCCACACCTTTACTCAACTCCTTCACCTGAACCAGTCTGTGATCTTGCTGCATGCACTGCAGAAACTTAGAGAGCTGGACAGAGAGACAGCAAAAAGTTGAGACCCCAAAAGAAGATATAATAAAGCTAAAAATAATGGACTGTACCTATAAAAAGGTGAGAAGAGTACCTTTTTATAACTGGATTTCTTGATATCAATTTGCTTTCCTCTAGGACTATGGGGGGAAAAATGAGAACATTCTTAAAGAATTGTTTTTGTACATTCTTGCAAGACAAAAACACGATTCACAATCCAATCAATTGCCATTGGACGATGCTGATAATTGCCAATAAAAAGCATTTACTTTATCCGTGTTTCACGTCACGTGACAACAGCAAGTATAGATAACTTTGTAATGTGCATTTAGGAATTTATTTTATAAATGTTTCCAAGTTTTTCTGTGTATTTTGGAATTTTAATTGGCATCTTGGTGTTTCCATGCAGCATTTTTTTTACGCAATAATCCAAATAGCACAAATATATGTGGACGTACACGCAGTTCTTGACTTTAGTATTAGAGATTTAAAGGCAGTAACACAAGGGGAAAGTACCAGCAGGACACCATGTGGTTGCGCAGGAAGGTGCTGGTCAGCAGAGGGAGCGCTGACTTTTTCACTTTAGTCTTAAGTGCATGGAGGAAACACTGGAGCAATAATGCATCCATCTGCTCTGTAGAGAGACAGACAGAAATGTCAAACAAATGTGACCTATGTGAAACAGGAAGTCCACATGCAGTCAGTCATCTCACCTTGTGGAGATCTAGAGTCATCCTCTCCTCCATCAGCGTCTTCTAACGCTTTATCCTCAACCTGTTCTTCGTCTTTCAAAACCTCAGGGTCTTGCTCCGCCAGTCTCAGCTCCTGCATGCTCTGACAAGATGTTTCCACTGCAGCTGGTTTAGGGTTATTCTGTAATTCACTCATCTGCCCCTCTTCTTTCACCCCCTCATCCTCTTCACTTTCCTCTGCCTCCATTTGTGCTGGAAAATGTGGGACCTGTATAACTGGAGGATTTGTCTTATCTCCAAATGCCCTGCAGATCGTTTCAGAAAGAAAGATATCTAAATGAGAACCTTGAGTCTACATATATCTATGCATTAAAAGGTCTACTACAAACAAGTATATTATATTACCATAAAGGTAATACAACGCAAAAGAGTTTTAATAACTCTGAAAACCAGTGTCAGAAATCCACTTTTTTATTTTATCTTAAGAAATAGATCAGAAGTTACAAATATATAAAGAGCATTTTTGCCAGTGTTTTTTTTATTTCAGTGGCCCCCATATCTTTAATTTTGGCCCAAGCCTCTTTTCTGACTGTTATTTTCTGAACAATGTTTGAAAGCCAAGCTCACCACAGCTGATCCATGTATGTGTGCAGAATATTCACTCCCTTTCCCTTCATTCCACTGTTCCTCATCTCAGCACTCGACATGGCTGCTGTACCAACAGCCACTGGTGCCCTGTAACACCACAAAGTCACATGAAAAACAAGTGCATCAACATCATGTTCTCATGTTTGTTATTGAAAGGACTTCATCAAAGGTAATGCTTTTAAAAATACTTTATCCCTGTTTAATATGCGGAGACAACTACAGTATTAATTAATAAGGTAATTAATAGAAAGTGAACACTGTTGCATAATCAATATATTGCTGTTTATTTGACCATCTCGCCAAACTTGAAATAGCAACACTGGCCTAAATAATGGTTTATGTTGAGTATATGTTTGGTACTGTTTCCTGATCAATGGAAGACAGAGAAAGTGGTTGTAATCACACCTTACAGTAATAGTTATAGCAAAATCTATATTTGACCACGTTGACAAAGTAACCTCTAGGCCAGCTGACAAACACTTTAAATGACTAAAAAGCAGATGAGAGAGATTATGACTCCATGCCATAATAAAGTACACATGTGGCAAG
This sequence comes from Botia kubotai, assembly GCA_036877585.1. Classification (NCBI taxonomy): domain Eukaryota; kingdom Metazoa; phylum Chordata; class Actinopteri; order Cypriniformes; family Botiidae; genus Botia; species Botia kubotai. The sequence goes on from JAZGTI010001476.1 coordinate 33,539, forward strand.
CAGCACTACCTGTTCATCACAAGACTGACAGCACAGCAGTCTCCTTGATCTACCTCAGGAAGGCCACCAGCAGATACCACTACCCCTGGCAACATAAGATCTGCAGAGGAGAAATCAGTGAAACACACATTCAACTGGACACAAAATACCAACAAAAATGCCAAAGATGCTGACCTGCTCCACCAGCTAACTTCTGCAGGACAGGTGGCCATGTAGTGAATGCTGGCAGCATGGCAGGATATCGCCACAGCGTGTACACTAAGAACAAGAAAGACAATAATAAACTAAAACAGCATTTAAATATAAAAAATTCAGACTGAGTTAAACATGCAGACTCACCAGTGGGGAAAAGCTGTTTTTCCAGCTGAAAGAATATGGGGGTTTTATGAAGGACATACAGAGTGGCTGCATCTCCCTTATGAGCATAAATCTTCACTATATTCAGCTCTTCTTTGTTTGGGACAAGCTCGTTAAGATCCTCCGCTGACAGGGAAGGAAAAGAGGAGGAGATATCTGCTCTGAGTTTCCTTCTGTATGGGCAGACAGGACCACAAGGGCATGGATTAAGACGACGTCAAAATAAATGTAATGAAAAAAATTGAATTAATCAATCGATCTCAAAATCTATTTCCAAAAATAATTCAGCAGTTCACTCTTTGCATCTTGTAAATGAAATGTGGGGTAAAAGTAAACCCCCACATTAAATAAACTTAAAGTTTGTCTACACACGAACTTAAACTCAATTATGAGTTACCCCACTGTGGTAATCCGACGTATTTCTTTCCTTTTTAACTCATCTATAAATTTCAGTGAAAATCTAATGGAAACTAGTGAATACCTGTCAGATCCCTTGATAACCGTGTTAGATTTTACACGAAACGCTTTAGCAAACATCCTGATATTCCGATGATTACCTGTTAACCAGAAACTGTTTAAAACACCTAAAGATATGACACTCTTTTGTTTTCCATACTATTAAAATAAATATCAGAATATTCCAATCAACTGTTATGCTGTAGGCAGCATGCAGGTTCCACGTTTAAATATGACCGAGTGGAAACATGCTGCCTTTCAAAGTGACCGTCACACTTGCAACTTAAAGTTATATCGAGCTATTCAAATCCGTTAGCAATTATTTTTGACATGTACAGACATTTTGACAAATTGGACATTTTTCAAAAAATGCACATTGAATATTAAGTTTCTCTTTATTTTGAGCTTGTTCTTACAATAAAATCGTTATGTATTATCAGTTGTTATTGACATGGAAAAAAACACTGCCTTTACTCAATATTCAATTAGTAATTTATAACTTAATAACTCCTTTCTAACATGTGGAAACTATTATCATAAATTATTGATTTATTTATTGTGTATTTATTTATTTAGTGAGGTGCATTGCCCAGAATAGCTCAAACCACTGTGATATGTTACTTTATTAATTACATTTATGCATTTGGCAGTCGCTTCTATTAAAAGCGACTTACACTACATTCAAGACGTACAATTTATCACTACATGTGTTCTCCTGGGAATCAAACCCACAACCTTTGCACTGCTAAAACAATGCTCTACCAGTTGAGCTACAGGAACACCAATTAAACAGCAAAACCAGTATGCTATTATATGTACCCTACCAAGTAAACCAATTTCAGACTGCTTCAAATGCAGTGAAGAACGACGTATTGTATTGTGCTTATGTGCGAGTTAAAGTTCAACCCAGCCCTGTTAATTGGATCCTTTTGGAATTTGTTAAGATGGTCTAAAGAAGTCTTCTTAAAACATATGTTATCAATATGTAACATGATGCAGAACATACAATTTCCAGTAAGCAGCAGGAGAATCTGCATCATATGCCCAGTGCAGGTCCAGAGTCTGTGCTGAACATAAAAATAAAGTCATAATAGAAGAGTGAGTATAAGTTTACAGGACAGGTGCTCGGGTTGGGCATCAACAGCAAGTTCTGGGCAATTATACAGAAGAAAAGTGGTGAGAAATATGCCTTAAAGCTATTTATTTAGTCAGTGTTTATTTTGATAACTTCTAAATGCATTGTTACAATAATGCAAATGAAGAAGATGGTAGTATAACCCACCTGGTATTCACTATTTGCTACAGCAATCTCTCTCTCTCTCACTTACTCTCTAAAAACACGTACACAAATCATTTTCTTTTGGGTAAGCATTGAGGTTTTTGAAGTTACTGTCAGCTCAACGCATTGACCTTTAGGAGGGGAGGGAAGCAATCTGACATTCCTGTACATTTAAGCAGCTGGTGATGATTGTTATCCCCTAACTTGACATATGTTAAAGTTTTTCTTCAACAGACACTTTCACATTGTTAAAACTAAAGGAATCTTGAATAAATTATTGATGGTCTTGTCAATTCTTGCAAAAACCTATGATCCTAAACACCTAAGTTCTAACTTTAAGTTACTTTAAACATTGTTTTACTTTAAGTAACTTTAAGTTCTATTTAAAAAATAAATTTAGACTTAATTATAGAGTGACTTTTAATAAAGACAAATCCGTAAAATGCAGCATTCAGCCCACCAAATAGTGAGTAAACAGAGGTTAATGTGCAGAAACTGGCAGCCTAAGGTACCCCAGTGGGTGCCTCAAATATTTTATTCATTCAAATATTATTCCTCTAAACATTATCACTAAGCCTGGTGTATTGCTGCCTGCTGTAGGACAAACTGTTTGAGGATTTTCCCCTAAACTTGCCTCTATTATCATCGTAATGATAATTAAGTTAATGCCAAGTTAATGCCATGGAAACGATACTGAATGCACAAAATGGTGTAGAAAATCATGATCAGAACCAGGATGGCCTTTACTTGCCAATACATGTTTGGTGCTGGAATTTCTTATAGTACATTGGAATCTGGGAAAACACAGAGCAAGCATTTACACATAGGAGAGAGAGGTGCTACAAGACAGCATGCAAATGATGTGACTTCACATAATATGCACCTGCAAAAATAACACATATAAAACTGGCCATGGTCACAATTACTGTACATTAACTATACAACCTTCACAACAAAATATTGAGTGAGTGGTTTTGTATTTTTCCAATACAAGATACCAGGTTAAAAAGGTACAGTACAATAGCAGTGACAGACTATGACTAAGAAATTTAGGATGAGGTGCTCAAATGTCATCACACATTCTCAAACATTTTCCAGTCTTTTTCTGAATTTCAATAAGTACCACACATTTAGTTAAACTCCAGTAAATAACCCTATTTGTTCAGGTCTGTGAGGCATTTTCATTTAAATTGCTGTCCTCTGTGTTTTCTCTCTGTGAGACAAAAAGGACAGTTCTTTTGTCTTCAGCTAACGCAGTTACATCACATTGATTCATTTTAGACTGGCTGGAAGTGTTTTATTTGCTTAGCCTAACTCTGCTCTTAGTCCTCTGTTCACTCACTCTCAGAAATTGCAGGACGCTGCTAAAGCCGGATGAGAAGTAGAGCTTCACTGCAGGGCATCAAGTCGCCACATATAGTAGAAATTGCTGATGTCTGAGAATTTGTGAAATGTTACAAGTTGAATCTGAATCTTGTTGGCTTCATGTATGTGTAATTTTCATAGTCCCATATTCTTTTTCTCCCTAGATATGTACACAAGTCAATGAACGTCCCTCAGACACATCTACGCAAAAGTGATGTTCTTAAAGAAGAGAGTTATGTCCGGGAAAAAGTCATGGTGTCCAAATACAAACAAACTTGCAAATATTTAATGAAACATTATCTGTGGGTATTCTGTCTATCAGAATCATTTCAGATGTTAAAGTCATTTTCTGTTATTCCCTTCAGTAAGTCTCTTGTGCACGTAAATTCACAGGAAGAGATGAGTAATGCCCTGGCAACCATAAGAGTAGACTATGAACAAATAAAGTTCAATGCCATAAAGGATCCGTCCAATCCATCTCTTGTAAAAAAAAAAGACAGAAAATGAGGAGCAGCACAACCATGACAAAACATGCATACCCTGTATAAAGACATATGCATAGAACCCTCTTAAGTGGCCCCTTTTAAAAATCTGAAAGGTCTCTTTGTTTTAGGACATAAAAATATCATTTGCTGATTATCATTCAAGGCTTGTATAAACAGTTAATAAAGCATTGAATACTGTCTTTATTGATGCCTGGATGTATACATACACTGTTGAAATCTTTAAGTGAGGAGGTGTTACAATAGTTCTGATGTCTGGGGAACTTTCTGGAACTATTCTTGTTACCACTGCCAAAGGCATATTCACCTAATCAGAGTCTCAGCTAGTTAATAAATTAAATGAATGTTTTAAGTGTTCATTGCAAGAACATAGCTCAGCTATTCTTTCAAAGCCTCGGCTAACAAGCTAAAAAAGATATTTACATTAGCCCTCTTGGTTGAAAGTTGTTTGCAAACAACATTCAGTGTATTATTTACTTTTTAACCAGACTTCAGTATCTGTTTGTAATAACTGCTGTGTACGATGCCACATGTGACTGATCAACTAATAAAACAACAGCCTCGAACATTACATCACAATATACATCATCAAGAACTGAAGAAGCAATACATCTGCATTAGCTGTATGACATCACTGGTGGTTGCACATTCCTTCATGGCGCATAAGTGAAGGAATGAATAATTGGCTCCATATGAGTAATTTACCCATTACGTTTGTTCTGCCATTATGGTGTCATTAAAAGCAGCATGGTCTTTTATAAAAGTTAATAAATACGGTTAGATGAATATTTCCAAGAATTGTGTTTCTTGATAGGAGATCATACAGCAGTAACCACACTTTCCATTCATTAAGTCCTTTCAGGAATCTGATAATAGTCTTTGATTTATTTATAATTGTGAGTCCTTCAATGGTATTGGTTGGCCTTTTTCTAGTTTGTTAAAAAAAGGTTACAAAAAGGTTCCAATTGTGAACATGAGTAACATCATAACATGAATTAACAATTAACAGTATTTATACAGCATGTATAAATGTTGGTTATTTTAACATTTACTAATATATTATTTTAACTTTAAACTTGTATCACAGTTGATGCACAATGACATAAACAAACAAGCAAAATTGTGTTTGCATGCAACTAACATTAACAAAGATGAATAACTGCTGTAAAAATATATTGTTCATTGTTAGTTCATGTTAGCTCATTGTTAGTTCATACATTAATGTTAACAAATGGAACCTTATTGTTGTATGTATTAAATACCCACATAGTTGTTAACTTATGAAAGCTTAATAGACAAAGCCATACAGGCAAAAATGGACAGACAATGGGTGTGATTCAAGTTAGATTGCTTTATGAATACAAATACAAATATTGACCCCCATCTCACACACACACAGACACACACACACACACACACACACAGACACATGTGTGAGATAATGATAAGGCAGGGGTTCCTCCTGACAGAATCTATGAAGTAGGGCTGTTAAAATACAGATGTTTTGCATTCTCACACATGGCACTTATATTCGTATAGCCTCAGGGCAAAACACAGCATAACACGTAAGAGTGGAATTAGACAAAGGTTCACTGTATACAGTAGGCTATACATTGAAGCTCTGGACTGTGCAACTGTATTAGTTTATTGGAGTGAGATCGATGAATGAATGTGGGTTAAAGAGAGTTGTACAAGGTACAGTTAATTGTTTTTCTTGTGTGTGTGTGTGTGTGGATGAATGTTTCACAGTTAGAGGATATGCATTAAATGTACAGTATTGCATACATTTGCAGTCCAATCCAGGAACACGGTCTGTGTGCTATGAAATGTATTGATTTTTCATTGTCTTCTTGAATGCAGCTTGAAAATATGTCCAATATATAGCATGTATTTTTTTTTTATATTTAACCGCTTTCTAAATTTGTCTGTTTTTCCCTCAGCGGCAGACACATACGCATAAAGAACTGAGTCTACAAAAACAGGTATGTAGCCTATTAAATACTTCTTTAACAGAAATATATCATAAAAGCTAATGCAATAATTGTATTTAAAGATTTTACCTTAAGGAAATACTGTTTTACAGTTTTGTCTGTCCACACAGTTTATATGTACTTGACATATGGACCTAACTTTTTCTTCCATTAAATTAAATTGCAAAGATACTTTTCAATAACATGTTAATTTAGTCTATGTTGATGTGTAGTTTTTTAATTGATACACAGGAGTGTTTAACCACCATTGGTATTGTGTTAAGGACCTTTAATGAGTTTTGAAGAAAGGCCTTGTCAGACCTTATCGTCAAAGCAAATATTAATGTTTGAACAAGGAAAAACATAATAAAGATAAACTTTTGAATATCTCCCAAGAGTACAGCTGTTGCCAGTGCTGCTGGAGAGCTGAATGAATCACTCTTCAACCCTGTAAACTTCCCTTAGGCAAAATCTCTTCTCTACCTAGAAATTTTCTGTGTTTTTGAACAAAGGACAAAAAAAGCACGTATACTTGCCTAGACCTGAAAATTTGCATGATGACCTTATCTGTGTTCTAACTAGAAATCTGTTCTCATATACATAAAACATGTCGCATACAAATAACAATGATTATACTGTAATGATACTTTATAAATGGTAACTCATGTCAGGGTGATATATGAATATGTGGCTGTGCCTTAATGCTTATGAGTAATTAGTTATGTGCTTTAAAACTGCTCATAAAAACTACATGAAAATGTAGTCTCTTTTCACATACTGTATAGTGAAATCTATAAGGCAAAAAAAAAATTATAGTTTCAGAACATGTAGAAAAATTAAAATAGAGAAATGTTAAAATTATGTATATGTCACTTATCAAATACATGCAATCATGTTTCCTTGTTCACTTCTTTGCATAGAATTCAGATTTCCTTGCTTCAGGTAAAGCGCACAAGATACTTCAAAGGCAAGAACATTCTCAAATTATGCTGGGATAACATGGATTAGCAGGTTTTGTAAAAGTGTACATGTAAAAGTCATGCCAGCTGCATGCTGTCATTAAAGCAAAAAGGGGATGTTCCAAACACTAAGACATGTTGATTTTTTTTATAATAATATAATTTGGAATTTAAATCAAATAAAAAAAATACAAAAGATTTGGACATCACTCTATCTCTTTGCATATGTATTTTTCAGTAGTGACAATGAGAGTCTGGATTGTGCTGTTGTTGCTGACAAGCCTCGTCGATTTCTCCACCACCCAAGCGACAAACTCGTTGACCTGGCTAACGTACCTGCGCAACCGAGCTTACAGTCAGGGTTATGGCCGTAGTCACAGGACTGGTCATGCCTCTCTAAGTACAGAGGACGAGCCTTCTCAATTGGACTGCCCTTTGGAGTGCGACTGCCCTATGGCTTATCCCTACGCAATGTACTGCAACAACCGTAACCTTCAGCATGTTCCATTTGTACCATCTCACATTAAATATGTCTACTTGCAAAATAACCAGATCGCAGGCATCACAGACGGAGTCTTCGACAATGCTCCGAATTTATCTTGGATCAGTCTCCATTCAAATAAGCTAAACTCTGACAAGATTAGTGACACAGTCTTTGCCGAACTACCAAACCTAGAGCGTCTGTTTCTACATAACAACAACCTCAGACGTTTTCCAGGAGGTTTACCGCGCTCCCTACGTGATTTACGCATAAATCACAATAATATCTCCATGGTTCCAGCTGACTCTTTCCATGGAATGAGCAACTTGACAGTCCTGCATCTCCAAGTGAATGCCATTGAAGACCTTGGCAATTCTCTTGAGGGTCTGGCATCCCTGACACTACTAGACTTGCGTGGAAACCGACTGAAGAAGATTCCAGAACCTCTGCCACGAAAGCTAGGCCAACTATACCTTGAGTACAACCGCATATCAAGCGTTCCTTCAGACTTTCTAAGCGTCCGACCTCAGCTGCGCTTTGTGCGGCTGTCACACAACCAGCTCACCAATGCTGGAATTCCATCCAATGCTTTCAATGTCAGCACCCTTGTGGAACTCGATTTGTCCTTCAACAAGCTGGAGAGGATTCCCACTATCAGCACCAGCCTAGAGAATCTTTATCTCCAGGCCAACAAGATTAAAGGTACAGACACAAAAAACAAATGTAACATTAGCATTTAAAACATGTCATCTACAAACAGTACTTTCTTGTTTAAAGTAATAGGTTTATACATCTTTAAAGAGGCCACTAATTAAAAACTACTAATTTAATTTCTCAACAATGAATCATGTACACATAGAGTTAATATAATAAATACTCATAGTAATAAAAAAGTACACAAAAGTACTTTTTTATATAGGAAATTGTGATAAAAAATAAGTTTTCTTAGTAGTGAGTTTTCAGTTTTTGAATCCTCTTTATTACTGTAGTAACACAAGCCAAGAGTTCTAAATTGTCTGCTTACCATCTATTGACCACAGCTTCTTTATGTTTGTGAAGCTCTAAATTCAGTGCTCTGAAATGACAGTTGTTTAGACATACTTTAAAACATGGTCATTCTCATGAAAGACAATAATTTTTTATTGAACACCTATAGTTCGATATTTAAATCTGGAGCTAGACAATAACATTTCTCCCTACAATGTTTTCCCTACATTTCTCAGAATTTTCACTGAGCAGTTTCTGCAGAGTTGTGGACACAAACAATTATTCTAATCTGCGTGTACTGCGACTGGATGCCAACCAAATTAGGCCTCAGGACATCCCCTCTGAAGCTGTGCTCTGTCTGCGCCTGGCAACCAACATTGATGTGTAGGCCTTGTATAGACTGCCGTCAAGCTGTTAACCCATATGTAGCTTGACCCATGTTTTCTTTTAGAAAATTGCTAAACAAATCAAACAGTTTCAAATTCAAAAAACTATATATAGTATAACTATATACAGAGAGAGAGAGAAAAAGAGAAAGAGAGAGAGCTATGCATAAATACACATATAAAGACATATATAGAAATGCTTAATACAGGTGTGATATGCATGTAGTAATGTAATGACTAGCTGCATGAAAAGAAAGTGTACTTTGTGAAAGCAATATGGCATATGATTATATATATTGAAGCTTAACTACTTTTGTTTTTTACAATTTTACTTTTACTACAATTTTAGTATTGTTAGATAATGGTGTTGGTGGAAAACTTGTTGGTGGGTTTCTGTTTTGTAGTAGAGAAAGTTTAATTTTTGTTGACAAATGAACAGCATTGGGATCCCAATTTGAATAATAAACCATATACACAAACTAAATTTACCTGATCAAAACTTGCATTACTGTCATTTATCTACAAACAATTAAAAATATAATACATAAAAAGGAATTGTTCTTTTTAAGAATGGGGAGAATATTGTGTTAAACATGTTATCATTTGGTGTCATTTAGTGTTGTCACTAAATCACAGTAAATGTTCCAGCTAATTTTGTCCAGGGAATTTGAGACATCTACTGTATAATCAGATGAACTTTAAAGGTTTTCCTTGCAGAATATTGTAGTAATCTCAGGTGCATTCATTAGGTTTAATAAATAGCCTTGACCTTCAGTAAAAGCTCTAAGGGAAGCTGGTTTCACTAGGGCAATGTTAATGTTAATTAATGGAGAAGAGTTAGACATATATTGCCCAAAGGAACAGATGAAATGTCAACATAACATGTACACAAACATTTAGTTTACCCGTCTAGAGATTTTTATGCAATCATATCATTATTAACCCTTTCACTCAAACACCCATTACTAAGACGCAGTGTGAGTTTTTAGCTACCAAAAACTTGAATTCAGGTTTAATATTAAGAAACATTTGCAGGTCTACAGGCATTTTTATGTATCTAGTTTGAATTCTCTAGTTCAGGGGTCACCAACTTTTTTGAGAGCTACTTCATGGGTACTGAGTCATACACCAGTTTGATACACTCTTGTTAAATAACAACTAAACTTCATGTATAATAAACATATTTTTAAGATTTTGTCATTTTTAAATCTATATAAATGCAAGTGTGATTAAAAAAGAATAGCAACAGACTAAAATTAAATTTTAGACGCAGCTTACTAGTGAGTTGTGCTATTTTTAGAACAGGCCTGCGGGCGACTTATGTGGTCCTTGGGGGCGACCTGGTGCCCGTGGGCACCGTGTTGGTGACCCCTGCTCTAGTTGTATGTATGTATGTATTTAACCACCATTTAAGGTTAAGGTATGTTTTGTTTTAATATAAATGCCAATTCATGCCATTCTAAACCTGTATGACTTTTTTGCTTCTGAGGAACAAAAAAACAGGTATTTTGAAAACCAACAACATTGCCACCCATTGACTTTCATTGTATAGACACAAAACCACTGAGACATTTAGGCATTTGGCAGACGCTTTTATCCAAAGCGACTTACATTGTATTATACTACACATTGATCACTATACATTGAGTATGTGCAATCCCTGGGATCGAACCCATGACCTTGGCGTTGTTAACGCCATGCTCTAACCACTGAGCTACAGGAAAGCTACATTTCTCAAAATATCTTCATTTGTGTTCCACAGAAGAAAAGAAGTCAGGTTTAGGATGACATGAGTGTGAGTAAATGATGGAAACGTTTTTGGGTGAACCAAATTATCTCTTTTGTGTTTTGTTTAGACATGCATGTATTTGCGGGTATAATGTTAATTGTGAAACCTTGTACAGTAAATTAGCTTAAGT
>JAZGTI010001477.1:0-24455 GCA_036877585.1 Botia kubotai
GACTCCAGCAGTATTTGTAACACTGAGTTTGATTCATCTGCTCAATTTGATTGCCATTATCGTGAACCAGCGAAACCCGTGTTAAACATCAACACCAATCAGGAAGGTATTGCTGTGCTAGAATTGAAGGTCTGTGTTGTAGCAGTGCCTGAGAGCTAAGTGAGCTCGCACCCGGGCCCTGAGCTCTAATGAGTATTTTAAATACAGCAGAGGCAGCCAGCGAGGAGCTAAAGGAACTCACGACCTGAACTTTGTCATAATCTGCATTCAGTCTCTATCCGTTCCCAGCTATCCACTACTTTACTGGCCTGCGGACAGCAGGGAAACCTTTCTGTTAGTTGAAACAAAAAAATTCATTGCTGACTTTTAAATTAGATTGAAAATCAGCCAAAATCTGCCTGGCAGGGTTTCAAATGCAGCAGTCCACTTGCAGCAGTCCACTTTCGCTTGCACATGATCTGGTCTAGTTACAGGCTTTGCTGTTGTTTATGTGACATTGTATGCTTTGCTGTTGCTAACATGTTGGTAAAATGTTGCTATTTTATCACTCAGCTGGGCTCCTATTGGCTGCTTGTTCTTTATTATTAGGTCCAAGTCATCCATTAAAATTACATTTTAAAAAAAATTCTTTATAACAAAAAAGGTTCAAATAAAACAAAATACAAAAATGATTATATTTTAGTCTACAAAACTAATGTCACAACATTGAATCATACACCTTCAGATTATGAAGTTTTAAATCATTTTACTCATTTCACAAGTGACACTAAACCTGTAACCAGTAGTGTCATGCTGGGTGACCTGACTTAATTTACTACCTCTGACTGGTAATAAACCTATTTCCGATAAACCTGAAATCGATTCTACTGGCTAGTTTGCATGGCCCAGTTGGATGCTCCAGGCAATCAGCGTTGTCATGACATCACTTTGCTGTGGGTCCTTGAGTGATTAGTCATGTTGCATCCGATTGGCTAAAAGAACTGACTGCTAATGTGGTATAAAAGCTCATTTCCATTCTCATATTGCTGAGCACATAATAGGAAAATTGGATTGTTCTTTTGCCAAGCTTGAGATTTTCAGCAGGCATCAAATGTGCAGAAAATACTGTCAAAATAAGGGCTTTAATATCTATATGTTGATAGTCAAAATTGTAATCATATTAAAGATTCCAGGCTTGTATCTTAAGTGTGAAGGAATTCATGAAACATTTAGTTCTGCTGAAGGAGCAGTGTTGGTAACTGCAAAGCATTCATTTCATCATTTTATTCGAACTAATATAATTAATTGGTTAATATTTAAACATCCTGCTGGATAAAGGTGACTGTATTAAGTTTTCATTTTAATAATGAAAGTTTAATTAAATTTAAGCTACAAATTTAAAACTAAGCAAGTGGATATTTTTAAAAATTTAATAGCACCGAGTCCAAGAATCTTTCCACTGTTCTGTGTGGACATACAACTGTTTTTCAAGCAACCTTAGATTAACACATTTCTGTCTGTTGAAAGAAACAGACATGGTGAAGCTTGATGGTCGGGTTCAACGTCAAAGTTATTTTATTATCAAATCAAAATGTCTGATTTCTAATGACAACTGTCCAAGTTACCTTCTCCTTTTGAGCAACTCTCTGTTTATGAATTTTATATGAAGTACCTGTGTGTTGAAAGGACCGATTTCACTCAGTTCTTAAAGCTGCAGGTCTGCTGGCCTTGAATGAAGTGAACGTTTATTATAAGAGATTGTGGGTTGAGTTATGCCGTATATTGCATTATATATACAGCCCAAAGGTAGATATAGGAAAAACATTAGAATACAGTCATAATAGAAACAAAATATCTGTTAATAATTAAATAATGTTAACAAAAACTGCATACATATTCTTGTTATGAAACAAAACAGAGGGACGCAAACAGAGAAATGTTGAAGTATGTACTGGGCGCTTTTTAATGTATGAGGATGTTGAGAGTGAATACGATTTGTGTTCTGTACTGACTCACTCAAAAAGATTAGAATCAAAAGATGACTTATTTTTGCATATTTGAAAGTTAAAATGCATAATGAACACACAGCTATTCTGCTTGTTGTCCAATATGATTAGATTATTTATTTTTTGGCTACACGCTAATCTGTTACAGGCATCCTTCTGTTTGCCCTCTTTAAACATAGTGGTCACCAGCAGATTGCCATTAATCAGGTAGATAATTTGGAGGTTTCATTTGTCCTGCTGTTGTTCATTAGTCATCTGAGCTCAATAGCTGGGACTACAGAGGATTATAGCTTGTCAGTCATTATAGATGAATTGTTCTGTCTGTCGGTGGTGTGTTGGGAATCCGGGAAGTCACTCAGCATAAAGAGCTCGGCTCAGTGTTGGTGTTTAGTGTTTGAGTTAAAAATATCTGATGTGTACATGGACTGAGAAAGCTCATGACCTTTGACCAGTGCATTGGACAGCCTTGATTTATCAAATGGTCAGTTAATTTAGTTGGGAAAGACATGACCTTTGTCCTACTCATTGGGAGGGTTTCAAATGAGGGTTTGCACAGATAGCAAGATGTGAAGTTATCTTTGTAACTATTTTTTTTTAAGAAAAACAAAACTTTAATTAGTTTGATTTACTGTTAGAAATTTAATGTAAGGGTTATCATGAAGAATTTCTTTTGTGTTACACAGAAGAAAAAAAATGTACAGGCATGGAACAATGTGATAGTAAGTGACCACATTTTTATTTTTAGGTGAACTGTCCCTTTAAATGATAGGGATTTGTTTTCAGCACAGATTGTCTGAGCCAGTAAGAGTGACTTAACAGATAATGGGCAGTTTCCTTTTGCTCTTGCCATTTTATGACAGGGTCACAGGCATTGATTCTTTTCAGCTGTTGGCTAAGACCCAAAATTATTTTCTGGTCAGTTTGCCTTCTTTATGACAGAGCATCGATCACTTTGCGCCTGTGCAGGGATGTGCGGTGACATTCTTTAGTTAAATTCTACCCAAACACTCTCACACACGATTTGTTCCAGAAAATGTCTACCCCAGCTATATATTTCTATTGATTTGAGCATCTTTTTAAAAGCGGCCGTAAATTTGTGGAACAGGGCAGTTCTCTACCCATTGGCTCTGAGAGTATGGACCTTACACTTGGACTAAGGGGTCTGTGTTGTTGGCTCAGCGGTCTGTCTGCAGATACTTTGAGCTTTCTAAAGCTAAGCTCCTGAGCTTTCCAGCGTCTGCTTCAGCATTTTATTTGAGGCGATAACCCTGCATTACCCCTCGAACCAATGAGTTACTACCAAACTTTTTTTGGCAAAAGCTTTACCATTATACAACTATACGTTAGAACAGAAATGTGTAGATGTTGGAGAGCCTGAGATCTTATGGGATTTTATTACCTTTAGAGAAGGCACAGTCCTGACAGACAGAGAATCCGTTACCCAGAAGTCTTTGTCTTCCCTTTTGTATTCTCTGCTCTTATCTGTGTCTCTTTGTTCTGTTCTCTGCCTTGCCTTTCTTTGTGTCATTCAGTTTAAGAATGATCAATTCAGAGATCAGAGAAAATAAAAGATAACACGATAACAGATGTTTTAAACCTGACACAATCGTATTTATTTACAGGCCAGTTGATTTATTAAGACAAAAACATAAACGCATTTCATTCAATGACTTGAATACACCAGTTGATTGAAATGTTTTGAATTCTTGTTTTTTGTATCATTAAAATTGTTTTTATTAAATCAATTAGTCAGTTCATTAATAAAAAAAAACCTTACGTTATGATAAACAGTCTTCTTTAATATTAATAATATTTAAACATCTTTTATGTACTAAATCAAATTTACTGTCTGAAAAGTAATGCTTCAGTACATAACTGCCATATCAGCCAGCACAACATAAACAACAAATGTGTACCAAGATTTCTAAAAGAACTGATTTGTCATTATCCTTTAATTAAGTCTCTCTCTGTCCTCATCTTATAGGTCTGGGAAATTTCCTCTGGGGAGATGCTCCTTTCCGTTCTTTTCGATGTTGGGATCATGTCTGTAACCTTTGACCCCTGCGAGTATTTCCTGTTCTGCGGAGGGAGCGACGGCAATATATTTCAGGTTTCTCTGTGCAGCACGGTAAGCACTGCAGCCTGCGACACTTTGAAAGCTGCCACATCCTCATCATGGCCATTTATTTTGAATGCTGCCCAATCAGGCACTTTGTAATGGAGCTTTTGTCACAGTTGTGTAGATGTTTACAAGACATTTAATTGACCCATAGCACATCAATGCCCAGCCTGTTGCGATTTTATAAGCAATAACACACCCTGTCTTATTGTTTAGACAGAAAATTACAGCTATTTTAACTGGACTTCTGTTTGGCAGCGGTTAGCTGTAAATAGTATCAAGTCATTTGCTTTGTCAAATCTTAATTTCATTTCTGCATTCACACAGACTGTAAACGTAGTCGGTCTGGATTCCTCACGAAAGTTATTTGTTGTTGTTTGTGATCTGCCGATTCAATCATTCAAATGTCTTTTCAGCACTGCTGAGAAATGAAATAAGTTATTTTTATGTTTTATTTATTCTGTTGGATGAGCTGTCCATTTTAGCTTGGATAAGGGCACCTCAGGGAAGCTCTGTTATGTGAGGCTGTAAGTGAATGTGAATTGAATGCGTTTCTTCACATTCTCACCTTGCTTCACCTTTACACTGGAGGGCTCGTCTCAAAGGGAGTCTGAGATGAAACGTATTCCAGTGTCATGGCTGTTGTCAACCTTTCTTAAAGCCTGTGCATTCTCTGCTGCATCATTGGAAGTGGGTTATTTCCCAGCAGGTGCTTTTTGGCTTTGAGAGGGTTTGAGGACCTGGGTGAGCTCAACCTGAGGAAACATCTGCTCACCGCGGAGATCCATTTAGGATCCAAATGTTTTTTGGCCTCAGAACTTTAATAGCCAAACRAGTAATTACATTAGCTYGGTTTTGTTTTTTGGCCTCAGAACTTTAATAGCCAAACAAGTAATTACATTAGCTTGGAAAATTAACATACTGATATTGTATTTAAGCTTTTGTTGCAATTTTAAAACTCACATTTCAGACTCTGACTTCTCTTGAGCTGTGAGCTCAGCTTCTCTGAGCTTGCAGGTTATGTCCACAATGCTTGACACACTGCTTCAGAGTCAGACTGTCCTTTGACTATTTTCTAACTACCTAGAAACACCCTGACAGAACCACCTATCAATGTTCCTGCACTTAACCAAAAAAAACCAACAACATTCTAGTAAAGCCCAGCCACCCACCAATACACTTTAATAACCTAGCAGCACCCTGGCTGCAGCTTTTTATTAGTTTGATTTTTTGTTTATTTGTTGTCTTTGAACTTTTGTATTTAAACTCTATTTGTTTCTTAATACATGCTGTTTCAAATTGAAAACTTTCAGGAAATAATCTAGGACATTAAAGATAAAACTTTCAGAAGTTGTACTGTGCTTTTCTGGTCAGCAGTTTATAAAACAATTCAGCTTATTTATTAGTCATATTATAATTCCAGTGTTCCCGAGCGCATATGAAAAGTATTAAACTCGTAACTCGTCCTGCACAGTTTGATACCATCATGAATAGGATCTCAAATTAAAAAGATGCACTACTGTAATTTGGATGATAAGATGTCTGAGCAATTTATAGAGACCAGGATATAATAGCATGGAAACATGGGGTTGTTTTTGTTTACTTGGGCTAGTAAGCAATCCCTTAACAGTCACTAAGTCATCATCTGTATAGCAGTACATCACTAAACACCCACAAAAGTCTGTCATAAGGGTGGCAACTTCTGCATGGGCAGAAATGACTCATGTTTTCTTTACAAAGTGTAAAAAGCTTTTCACCGATCAGTGCCTTGAAGCTCAGTGAACTAGCCAAAGGGACAGTAACACAGAGAAACTCCTAAATGATAAGAGTAATAGAGAGAAACCTTGGGAGGAACTTGCAAGACTTGGCAGCAGAATCATTTTTTGGTCGGCACTTAATAAAGAGATTTAGCTCGTAGCACTAGCCATGTGATAATTAAAGTATTCCTGAGCTCATATTGCAAAAACACAAATCTAACAGAAGTTGCTTGAGGCAAATAAAGTGAGAGAATTTTTGTTCCTTCTGAGAACTTTTTCCTTACACACACACACACATAAATGTGAAAACTATTGTAGGTAAGTTCAGGGTTCTGTGAAAAGGGTATACGGTTCTGTCTTTGTATGTTCAGTTCTCCTCCTAAATGTACATGTTGCGTTCAGATTATATGTTTATTGTTTGCATACCCTTAGCTGCTCATATAAAGTGCTAGCTTCTCCATTATCTTTGATTTTGTAGCCTTTTGTGAGTTTTGCATGAATCCCTGGCTTGTCCTTGACAGAAAAGCTGCCTACTGTTCTTGACAACAATCCTCCAGGTACTGTATGTTCTTTGGTTTCCCAGCATGCTCTTCTCCTCTTCTCTTGAGGTGTTTAACCACAGGAGCTCAGTGATGCTGAGATCCAGCTTTTCCACTCAGGACACAAAATGATCGCAAGTAGTCATTGAAGCCCAAGGGGAATTTTTGAAACACAAGGGTGTGTAAACTTCAGAACAAGAAAATTTGTCTAAATTCAGTTATTTCGTCTTGTGGAATGTGTAAATATCTTAAACAGGTTTTTTAAAGCAATGAAAAAAATAAAAAATTTGTTTATCTCATTAGAAAAGATACAGATTTTTAGGGGGTAAGTAATTGCATGAGAAAAAGAGAGCTGTATAAACTCTTAGAGAAACAGACACAAAGCTTTGTATGTTTGTGTATATGTGTGTCTTTAAACTGAGGTGGAGCTTTGCACAACTCATTCCCGCTCTGTCCAGAAACATTCATCATCATCATTCTGAAACATTAATCAGGGCATTAATGAGCCGGTAATGACAAGTTTGGGATTTTCAGCCTCCTGCTTTTTCATTTCACTGTGTGTCTGGAATCACTTCAGCCTTATTAGTCTGCAGGCTTTCCTGATTTATTTATTTTGGCACGTCTCTAAAACCTTTCAAGATGTTCAAAGGCTACTCAGTGGTGGATTCAAATCTCTTTGACTTCTGAGGCTGGTCTTTACATTCTTCATAATTTCGGTGTACTGTTTTAAAAGTTGATTTACAGTTAGAAAAATTGGGGGAATATAGGAGACACTAGGTGGTTTGGAAATAACATCCTGACTTTGTTCTAAAACATTGACCTCAGTCTTCAAGTTCTGATTGGTTTAGACAATTCCCTTTGAACAAGTAACAAGCACTTGGCACCGAAATGAAGTACAAGATTCCTTCTGTCCTGTGGTGTGCCTCTGTAGTGTTCAGTGATTAGATTTCATTTCAGAAATTCATTATTTGACATGAAGCATCAAAGTATCACTATTCCAGGTACAGTTTGTTTGTATTCCATTCTTCAGAGCTGTTCAGTCCTAATGTCAATCTGATTAGTAAGATAAAGTGTGTGATTCACATTACTCATGAGACTTTTTATATTAAATACACAATCATACCTCAAATGCAAATATTGAAACCGTCTATTGGTTTCTACATAAAAACTACAGCGCCTTCCCAGTTTAAGCAAGCAAACTCGCATCCTGTGGTAGTTGTCTTTATGTAGTTTTAACTTACATTATTAAAGCACAGAACGATTTAAACTACATGTTTAAAGTGGCAAGGTTTGTAGTTTTTGTAGAACAAAATTAAAATGAGGCACAAACCTTACAAAACCCATTAAAATTCCTGAGGGGGAACCTGTGGCTTAAAAACGCAAATTCTCTTTTGTGCTTTAAGACTTATTTTAATTAGAGTCTTTCTAAAGTATTTCCCCCTCCTAATCACATGGGTTTTATTTCTGCACCAGTGTCCGGCCTTATTAATTGTGAGACTCTAAATGTGAAAGATTCTTCCAAAACAGCCAGACGTCTCCACCCGACTTCCTGTCATGTTTTATTGATGGTCTCTATTGCCAGCATTTAAAGAGGTGATGTAATAATTTGAGTCAGCAGTGGTCTAGTCCAGGCCACCATACATTTCCTACATCCTTTCCCTTAATTAATGCCATTAGGTCCATCGATTAGATTGTTTAGGAGAGACGGACAGAACTAAATCCCCCGTTACCTAATGGAAGATGCTGGACGGAGCATGATTATGTGTGTACCTGGACTGTGTCCTAATTATCTCTGGGGAAGCAAATTCTTAGACAGTGAATTGCTTTGTCTCCATTGTGGTACATGTTTTTCTCTCTCTGCTTTGTTCTTATTTTTCTTTTTATTGCTTGGCAGGGTCTAAGTCGGGATAAAACATTTCAGTCGGACAACGATGGCAATCAGGTGTTCAAAGGACACAGGTGAGCTTGTCTACGCTTTGGCATGCCCCATGGGTCTGTCCTCGGTCATTACTGCAAGGAAAAGTCTTGCATCTGTGAGTTGGAGCCCAAAGTTCAGTCAATGAAAGGAAGAAAGGGAGAAAGTTTCTGGCTTGTGTGCTGGAACTCATCTGGTCTCATTTGGATTAAATTCCTTCACTCTGTGCTTTGTGCAAAAACTGCCTGTGAGCCAGTGCGGGCAGGCAGGCGGTGTAATCGCAGCTTCCATTTGCTGTGCTGTTGGAGGCTGCCAAGATGAGCACCTGTGCTATATGTTTTCAGCTTGCACACAGCAAGGATTGTAGAATTGGTGGTGGCTGCTGGTGGCAGGAGGATGTAATTTGGCATTGTACTCTGTATCTTTAAGAACCACATGTTCACTGTAGAGCATCTGTTATGTAAGAGCGAAAAACTTTGTAATTGTGCTTATGATTATATATTGATATGATATATATATATATATATATATTGGTTATGATATATATTGTGCTATATAATTCGTTGACAATTATGGTGATGAACTGTTTATATTTTTACAAATCTATATAAATGAATGTGTATATTTTAGTTGTTGCTATGCAATCACCTTTTTATGTACCTGATTTTTAATCTAAAAAGCACAAATACACCTCAAATAGTTATCTACTTTTTTGTGTGTGTATAGACTTACCATTTACCATTTATTTTAAATTACGACAACAGCTGAGAGGGGACGGGAAATCCCGTCTGAGAGGGAGTGTGCTGGATTCGATCATGCATCTTCCATGTGAGCACCTAGGCTCACAATTGCTTGAGAATATATGATAACTACTACGCCACAGCTGTATTTTTATATTTTATGCACACTATTGTAGGCAGGCGTTTTGCTTTGTACAGCACATAACCTTCAAGCATGAATTCATAATGCTGAATGGTAACATGTTTTCAGACACGTGTTTCCACTAAAGCCGGTTTAGAGATTCACCTAAGCTCTGCTATCACCACCATTATAACAGTCTGTTTATGCCTGACAGAAACCTGGTGACATGTCTGTCGGTATCTATGGACGGCACACTCCTGCTGTCCGGCTCCAATGACGAGACTGTCAGAATGTGGGATATTCAAAGCAAGCAGTGTATACGGTCCATCAACCATAAAGGTAAGAATCAAACTCTCTCTTTCTCTCTCTCTCTCTGTTTCTCTCTCTCTCTCTGTTTCTCTCTCTCTCTCTGTTTCTCTCTCTCTCTCTCTCTGTTTCTCTCTCTCTCTCCCTCTCTCTCTCTTTCTCTCTCTCTCCCTCTCTCTCTCTTTCTCTCTCTCTCTGTTTCTCTGTCTCCTCCACCCCCCACTTGATTCCCTTGTCCACGGGCATCTACTTCTATATGCAATTACTCCTATCTCAGCATCCATCAGTGCTCAGCCAGGCTTGCGGTCTCTTCTCCTATCCCTGGCAGCCGACCAGTCCGCCTTCCGCCCACTCACGGTCAACGTGCCTTTAGAAACCTGCATCTTTTTCAGTTTAGGTGCCTGATCTCTCGCGTTGTGGTCAAGACGGTCCAGCAGCAGCGAGTGAATGATGAGACTGCATAGTGATAGTGACACAGCAGGCACTGTTGTGATCCATGAACGCTCTCTGTCAGCGCCGCACGGTATGACAGAAATTCACCCCCTGTAGAACAACCTCATTTTCCTGTCTGGGGTTCATGCGTTGGCTTTTTCCTCAGCCTTCTCTTTCTGCCTCTGTTTGTCAGTCATGACAACAATGTGAAAACAAAGGCAAGAATTCTCTGCCACCTGTGTAACTTTAATGCAGGTTTGGTGTAATGTTAACTTCATTTTACCAGTATAAAACTCAGTAATTTGCTGGTTAACTCTAATGTATTAAAATTATGGTAATAATAGCAAATAATGATTGATTTTAAAGTGTTGCTATACTGTATTTTTGAACTTTTTTCATCAGAATCATTAGATGTTTCTGCATTAAAAGTGGCCAGTTCAATCAGTTCCTGTTAGATAAATCGTGTCCTTTTTTCCAGTGGAATAGCATTTTGTTTACTCGGAAACACTTAAAATTAATTAAGTAATATTGGTTGTAAATTCGTTTCTTGTAGACATAAAAAAATCTTAAAATTTTTGTTAATGTAACTTTCTCTCTGTAAATTGTATCCCTCATACTGTAACACTAACACACTCTGTATATTCCAAATATCCTTCAGTATCTGAATGAGGGAGTCTGAAGTCCTTGGCAATTTTGATGGACTGCTAAATTCTCTCTCAATTTTCTCCCGTGAGGTGAAATCGCTAATTAGCTCCGTTCACTCTTTCAACATACAGATGAGCTTTGGTCGTCCTGGGTTACGGGCAGCAGGATGAAAGAATTTTTCCATTAATTTCATTCCATCAGACTCCAAAAAAAGCTCTCACTGCTGTCAGTCTCACACACTTATTATTTCATGTTATTTCCAGGTTTTTCGACCGAGCTGTCTTTTAACACAAATTTTACTTTATCATTTACGCTTTTTATATACTTAATAAATTATTTTGGTTGGGGCAAAAAAACCTATGGCTAAATAGCTTAGTAATTTGTCAGATGCAGAGAGGTGGAGGGAAAGCACTACTGAGACTAAGTAAAACTAAGCAGATGTATTGGTTTTCGTTCTTGCTATAAAGAACAGCTGATGTAAACAGAAACCTTTGAGCTATTTAACCGGTCTGGAGCTTTTTAAAGACCATTGAGGCCTCTCAAGTTAAAGAAATTAGCACAGAATTATTGTGATAACCTTGAACCTGTAATTCATTATGTTGCCTCTCAGTTTAGAATTGCTGCTTTGGGGAGACGCAACGGAGAGAGAGAGCGAGTGAGTTCGTGGGGTGGAGGTGGATTTTTGTTTGTATTCTCTGACTGATGCAGGCTGAATTACACTGCTGCTTCTGGGGGCCTTTGATCTCATACCTGCTGTAATTAAGCAGCTCTGAGAGGTTTAGAGGTTTTAGTTAATAACCAATGCGCTGTGCATCAGCTCCACAGCCTGATTTGTGCCGGTAGAACTGTTTTTCTCTGAGAGAAATAAAAATCATCGGATGGTAATTCAGAGGTTTGTTGAGGCTGTTCCTCAGGAAAAATCAGATGAGAAAAGAGTCAAGTACGGAGATATAACTAAACATGTTATGAATATTAAGACTAATCAGTGTGTAAAACATTTGTGTTGTTAGCGACACAGGTGTATCATTCAACTGTCTTGAGGTCATAGTTTTCTCTTTAAGATCCCAAAGCATAGAGTAAATGTGAGAGGGGAAACGTACTGGCAAAGTACAGGTGAAATCGCATGGTATGAGGTAACGCCTCCATTCTGCTGTGATTGGATGATTGCCTTGTCAATCAAACTGATGGAAAACCACAAGTACATAACAGATCAGTGTTCAAAACTGTCTACTTACCTTACCCCACAATTCACAATAGTAAGTTTGAGCTTTTGGGTCTGATTTCACGAGTAATGTCAGTTTGACTTCATTGACTTCAGCATATGTAAAGAAAAGTACATAAAGACAGTTTTAAGTTTAAGGTAAAGAGGAAGGAACATGGTGTTTTATATGCCTTTAATCTGAAAATTCTGTAACTGTACAATAGATATGGAACATAAATTTATTGTACGTACAAACCCAAACACAGAGAGGAAACTTTGCCTCCATATTTCCACCACATGCCAGCAGAAATAAACCCAAATCCTAACTTTAGAACACTGTTTTCATTGCACACAGTCTGAAAATGACATTTCTTCTAGTCTTTCTCATCATGCCTCTGTTTGTGTGGGTTTGTGGCAGAAGCCCTCTCCCCTGGCTCTGTCAGCGATCAGGACGGGGTGTGAGTGCGGCAGCTGAACTTCATAAGGAGACGAGCCTCAGAGCAAAGAGGGTTCTGTAAACTCATAGAGGCTGGACGAGGGGCGTCCGGCTCTCTCCTCCAGGCTCTTGATGGTGGAGGCAATTAAACCCAGTTTCACGCCTCATCCCCAGACGCAACTGATCCCCCACCCTTCCTTTTTATCTGTTTTCATTAAAGCCGGCCGCCGGGCTGTCAAATGACAGAAGGAATAGAGGGCGACCCAAACAAGTGCCTTTGCCAAAACTAGCCGAACTGAAGCATCAGACGTTTTGTATTCAGAAAGCTGAGGGAGGCAGTTGCTTAATCCACTTTATGTCCAGCCTAGTTTTAAGTGGGTTGTGTTAAAATATGGTGATATATAAATTTGATTCATTTTGTCATTTTTCAGAAGTATGAAAAGCTAAACTAGATGAGACGGCATTGGGAGTCTTTTTAATATTAAAATATCTTTTGTCACACCAATGATAAGATTATTATTGTTATCATTATTTCACATTTTACTACACCACCTCAGCTTAAAAATAAGGTGATATTTAAGGTGAGGGATGGGTAATGGAAGGCTGCTGGTTTCATAAGTTGTAAGCCGTGAGCTGTCACAATTGTACTCTTGAGCTAGGCACTTAACCTCAGCTTGCCCTGTGGGGATTTTCTCTGTAATAAGTTCATAGTGCCATTCTATGATGGAAGTCATAGAAATCAGTTTCCGCCATGCCTGGTTGTGTGATTTTGAGACAGGAAGTTAAAGGTGTATTATTATGATACTTTATTTTTTGTTTAACTATTCTGTTAATTACCTCAATTATTAGGTTTAATGTTTTCTTCAGCTTTTTCTGTCATTTTTTTTATTTTTAAAGCTGCAATTTGTAATCTTTTATGAGTAAAATCAGTTATAAAGCAATTACATAACATCAGCATTCAAATCAGTCTCCATAATTTACACCAATTAGCAATAGTCAGCTTGTAATAGTGATTTATAATTTGACCTGTCTGGTCAGATTTCCTGTAAAATGTCTACTTTAACTTCAACACATAAAGAAAAGTTTGTAAAGTAACCTACAATTTTGCACTTTCAAACAGAAATGGTGATAGAGAGGCAAATGTTACAGATTACAGCTTTAATTTTATTATATGTTGATGCGGCTCTAAGCAAGTTCAGAAATTGTGTCTTGCGGTCAGCGTTTTCTGACCCCTGTGTTGATTACAATGCAGCGGCAATTAACTCATCTTCATGTAATCTCCTAAACCCATCTGACCTATTTGATAAGAGCAGGCCAAAACAAACAGCATTTAGAGACCTCAGATGAACAAAAGCCAAATGGAGAACGTTCGAACCACTGTGTTCCCATCCTGTCTTCTGTTATTTATCTCGCTGACTGCTGCTAGATTATGTGATGGGATGTGCTTTTCAGATCTTATCAGACACAGCGTAAAGAAATCAAGTTCATGTTTCTTGGCCGGGTGATTTGTCTGTTGTTTTTTTTCACTGCCCCAACAAACACCAACAAGGGTTAGCAGTGTTCCAAAAAACCACCACAACCATTACACTTCAGTGATTTTTGGCATTTGTTTCGGCAGTCTTAATTGGTGCATCAATTCAAGTGGATATTTTTTTCTGATTGGCTATGAGAGTGTTATGGTGATCAGTCCTACTTATTGTTTATTGTCCTATTTACACAGAAGAGCTATTGGCTGTTCTATTGGCATCACAGGTGGTAAAGGTCACGAAGACGAGGAATAAACCAAAATAGTCTTTAATACATAAACTCACAGGAAACAGGGAAACACCTTAACATTGAACACAAGGAGTATAAATAAGAGTCCAAACAAGGAACTAGTTAGTTGACAACAGGTGAGACGAATAAGATTGATATGGGAAAAGGGGGCAGATACAAAAACTGGAAACTGAATGTACATTACAAGTTTTTTCAACACACAAACACAGAACAGACATCTAGCAAAAATTTACAAAATTGTTTATTGGGCTTTGATTTCAATTTTCAACAGTATTTCTCAGAAATCACTTACTGCACCTTTAAGTGCAACACACAGACGAACATTATTACATTATAGAAGTTAAAATGTGGTTTAAAAAATGTCACTCAAATCAGGTCCAGTCCAGTGAAGGAAGATCAAGCCTTCGGGAGGGAGACCACTCGGATCATTTGGCAGAATTACAGCCACAAATTTTATATCTATTCCGCCCCATTCCCTCCGGGGTGTCATCTGCCAAGAGACTCTGCAGTGAGCTGGCATAGCGTGCACGTTACCCACCTCCTCATGCCTCTTCCTGTCACTCCAAACCGCTGCGTTACGTGACCCGGGACGGTTGCACACACAATTTATGAGCATGTGTCGGAGTAGCCTGTGCCATTAGTGTAATTCCAGGAGTGCAGCCAGTTTGCCGTGAATCAGTTGCCGTGATTGAGTGGGAGATAATTAGCCAGCCGTGATTGCACACAACAAAGCATAAACATATTTGCCAAAGAAACGCAGCACCCAAGCTACAATTTAAGACGTCTTAGAGTTTAATTCGAGAGTGTGTAGAGCTGTAAACCTGGTGATTTATCTCACTGTCTACTGCATACTGAGGCAGTTGACTTCCGAGGCCGCATCTTAACTTGATTTGGAACACTGCACATAGGCATTTTATCAGTACATTTTGGTATTAATTAATTCTGAATTATTATATTTAAAATCATATTTTTCGCTGAACTTATTGCAGTGCATTCTGGGATTGTCTGCTGTGAAAGATACATGTGATGCTGCTTTAGTATTTGACCAAAAGGGAAGGTATCTTAGAGAAAGCAACATTATCATGCTGGCCACCTTTGAAACAGACTTTGTGTCTGGAGGGCACCCATGATGTTTTAAAAGTGCTGCTTGTGTAGGCAGCTGACTTGGTTTTGGAACAGAGCCTATGTCTGGGTTTTAGGGCTGAATTCTTCTTGGTGGTTGTTTGTGCATTTTGGACATTGACGACTTTAATAAATTGCATATTGGCTGCATTAAGCACCCTTTTCTGTTAATTGAAGTGATTTCCAGCAGTTATTGCATTGAGAGAGCTAATGAACCGGCCATCAGGTTTCAGCCTTTAATGCATTTGGACAAAGGATGCAGTGCACATTTACTTTCTAGTCAGGTGAGGTAAAACCAGTGCAAAGTTTATTTATGGGTACATCGTACTTTTAGAACAAACCGTATTCGTATTCTCGCTTTGTCAGAGTTTATCATTGTTATTTATAAGCCATTAGCTCTACAAATACCTGTTTCACTTTGCAAATTGAGTTTATTATCAAAACAAAAACAACCTTTGCGTCGGCGGATCGAATTTTAAATCACGCCAATATGCATATCTGTGTTTCCCCCCTTCCTCCCTCTATCACACACACAAAAAAACAAAAAAAACATCCACTCGTTCCACTTAAGATTCCACCTGACGTGGATGCATTATTCAACTCCCTTGTCAACAAGAAACCAAACAGAAATTGGGACATTTATCTTGATTTTTCAAATCTAGGTGCGGTTCGCTGGAAGCCGCAGAGGATGCTGGGAAGTGCGTTCACTCTGTCGGGATTAAACTTTACAGACATCTGGGCAGCATTTGTTTGGGTTTAAGAAACATTCACACTTTTGAAGCAGTGATATTCTTTTAGCGCTTTTTTCTGGATGTGATGACAAGCTTCAAAGATTCCCGGAAATGTCACTCGTCGCGCGGTACTTTCCCTGAGACAGCCGTTTGTGTTATTACTCTAGAGTAGCCCCGTCATGCTTTATTTATCCAACCTGCTTCCAGGTGTTTTTCTTAAAAGGCATTTCAGGCTGTATTAGACCAGATGAGCCGTTAGCAAAAGAGACTGCATGGCTGAATGACTATTAACATAATGTAGCTCATTATTACAAGGCCATCAGTGGACTTTGCCATCGTGTCTTCAGTGGGGTGTATAATGCGCAAAATGTCACATTACGTGTGGGTGCGGTGGGTCGTCTGTTCGAACCCCTGCCGCCGTGCTGCGTGTTGTGTTAAGACCCGGCTGTTGTTAAGCGCGGTTTGGGTTTGGGCGAGTGTAGTGGCTGTGACCCTTCTGCTTCTGTGCAGGTCAAATTAAAAGATTTCAGACAGCGTATTAGAATTTATGATGAGGGCTTCCCTCACCATCTTCGTGTCTGAATGCTGTAAATCCACCCGCAGGCACTCTTAATTTTACTACAGGTGGCCTTTAAACCTTCATTAGCATTCATATTATGCCTCCCGCGTACTCCACCAAAACATAATGAAGTATCGCATCCACTCTCATCCTGTGTGTGTGCTACTGCTTGTTTTTCTGCATGTGTATTAAGCTTTAATCCAGAGGACTGACACTGAACATAATTCAGCATGACACCAGATGTGGGATGTGCCAAACAAACACAAAATCGGCTTCATCTGTTTCATCTGTCGCATTGTTATTATTTGAAAATATTAATCCAGTGTTCATTTAATATGCCACCATTTAATAAATTCAAATCGTTATTCCTAACCCTCAGAATGTGACTCATATTGTGTAACTTATGTTCAGTACATTTAATGTGTCATTTGCTAACTTTTAACTTTGATTATTTGTGATTTTGTTGCCTGTTTAATCATGTTTTTAATTTGTTTACGGTGACTCAGTAAAGCATTTGAAGGTCATCACATCCTAGTATGTTGCTGCAAATTACCTAAAAACACAGGAGACAAACAGACTGACTTAGTCATCGAGTCGCAAACGAATGAATAATTAAAACTGAATAACTGAAATGAGAAGTCATTTCTCGGTGTCCAAAGAAAATCAAACGCTCATTGAATTTCAGAGTTCCAGCGCCACGTTTAACAGCAAATATGTTCAAAGTGCTCTGTGAAGATTTTCACTTGATTTAAATTGTTTGCCATTATTAAACTCAGACAACATTAATTCAGACTCATTTCTGCAGCTTAGGTTTAAAAACTTTATTTTATAAGCTAGTGGAAGTCATTGTATTTGATTAATTATTTACTTAATAGCAGGTTGACACAGACTCTGTTCCCCTAGAAATTTGAAAGACCGTCATTTAAAAAAAATAAGGCGCAAAAAGTCAGCTTCAACACGTTCGTTTAACCAGCAAGATGGTGGTAACGTAAGCCTGTAAGATGTGTAAAATAAAAGCATTGATCAGTGTAATTTCTGGAAGATTCTTGATCCAGGTTGAATAGACAAAAAGACTCATATAGTTGAGTGCATTTGGAGAAGCGTGTCATGTTTCTCCTGCAAGATTCGCACAGCTAAGAGACCACTACATTCCCCAGATGCTTGCCGCTGCATCGCTGCTTACCTGTTTTATCATAATTGCTTTGGCATCGTTCAAAAACAGGGATTAATGTACATGCAGTTCACTGAGCCGCTGCTCTGCAAAAAAGCTATTTATCGCCATCATTTCTTATTCTGCGGAAAGTGTGAGGCAAACCGGTGGCTTAAATCGCCAGAATGCCTTTTGTGTTCAATTGAGTGATTCAGTGAATTAACAATTCTAAATCAAAAGACTTCAGAAGAATTAAAGGAGCTGAAGACGGAAGGTTTTTACTGCCTGAAGTCGATCTCCGTATCTCATATTTATATGTACAGAAGAGCGGAACACTCTTTTAATTAGACCACATGGGCACACAGTCTAGTGTCTTTTTGTTTTTACTTTTATTTCATTATTATTTTAACTCCACAGGAATTAAAATCCCCCCAATAAACAATTCCAGTGTTGGCGAGATTCTTTCCAACTGACCCGTTTGAACGTTCTGATGTCATCAGAGTCTAGAATGACTCTGAGTGAGTGATGAAGCTCATTTTTGAAAATTTCTATCAAACGCCAACACAGTTTATGAGTTTAATCTAATCTGCCAACAGACTCTTCTGTGCAATAGATCTTCTCTCTCTCACTTTCTCTCCCTCTCTCTCTCTCTTTTTCTTTCTCTCTCTGTGTAAAATTATGCAATGATTAATTTTTAGAGCATGTCAGGATGACAGGACAAAATTATGCCATGGAAAACCGTTGCTTCACAGTGTCTTTGAAGTGTGAATACTTACCTTAATTGTTTTTGTTGTTTGTTGGTGTTTGCCTGATGGAAAGTTACTGGCATTTTCTGGTCCCTTACGAAAATTTTGAGCTCTTGCTGTGAAAGGTTTCTATTGCATAGAAACAAAAAAGATTTGTAAGTGTTACACTGTGTCCAATGTGATATAGCAGCAGGCAATATGTGTCTTCCATGTAAATCTTAGTTTTTGTCTGAACCAGATGTAACAAGACAACATTATGTCTAAATCTGTTTCTGGTTTCCGCTGCCCTCTGTGATATCTCATTGTTCTTCATGACTGTACACAAAATATTAATATTTAAGTAGTGTAACATTTTGTTAGTATTAATTTGTGTAACATTTCAATGTCATGTGTATCAGCCATTGACCATCTCCTCTGTAGATTATGTATTGACATTAAAATCCATATCTGTTGATGACTAATTGTTAATAAGTAATAAATTCATGGAGAGTTTCTTGTGCTCCATGGACTGAAAAACTCAAGTTTTGAGAATCGTGTTTAGATGGTTGATGCAGCTGACTTTTTCGTTCTGCTATAGGCTGATGTTTAGCACATGAACTAATGCAGATAGAATGAGTTGGCCACAGTTCCCAGTGGTACAGTTAGCTGTAGTCAGATGATTTGTGTTTAGCTGTTCTATAGAGGCGGGTAAACAGCCGTTGCCAGAAGCTCAGTTGGATCTGGATGTTGTTAATTAATCTCAGGTGAACTGCTCGGACAGTGTTTTATTCCAGAGAGCGCTGAATATACTGTGTCAGCTCAATGATAAACAAACAAACCTCTTCTGTCAGTCCCACACAGCAGCGCTATATGGCAGTAGTTACAGTGTGAGAGAAACAGATGGGTGTTTCAATGTTTTGGTCGTCAGATGTTTAGCTTTGATTGTAATGGACAAATAAAAATGTCTAACAGTGTAAATGGAGAAGCACTTTAGCATCTCTGCAAGTCACACACCTCTAAGAATGATGCTTAGCACTAATGTAAACCGCAAAGATCGCTGAAGAACATTTTTGAAATTTTAAATTGAGTTTAGCTTCGTATCTCCGCTCCAAATCTCTTAAATGTTCTGCGGCTTTGAGGTTCTGTGGGTTCAGGAGATACTTTATTTTGACATCAAAGACATCAAACTGCAATACAGCTCTCTTACACAAGGTCTGTGATCACGTGAGCTTCTGAACACACGTGGCGATGGGATTTGTTTAGCTTTATTCAAGCCACAGCATCCTTCATCATTTTTCTAGAGCTGAAAACTGCTCTAAATTATCATAACAAATAAGTGACATGATGCATCTGACACAAACAGAATGATCAGAATCAGAATGCTTAAGGAACACCATCATCTTTTCTCTCCGACAGGTCCAGTTACCAACGCTGCCATCATACCAGCTCCTGCCAACATGTTCCTGCCAGACAGTCGTCCCGCCATCCCACTTCCCCGGTTCAGTCGCCACCTGAACCCTTCAGAGCAGGGAGACGGCACTGGTGCGGGAGGTGTGTGCCTGAGACCGGGAGCCAACACACAGGTAACGTTTCATTTACGTATTGAAGGATTATGTGTATTGACAGCTTTCCTGTAGCTCAGTGGTTAGAGTATGGCGTTAACAACGCCAAGGTCATGGATTCTATCCCAGGGATTGCACATACTCAGAAACAATGTATAGTACAATGCAATGTAAGTCACTTTGGATTAAAGCGTCTGCCAAATGCGTAAATGTAAATAACAGTTCCCTAGACAGAATCAACATCTGATGTGTTACATTGCAACTGTGCCCCAGCATTCAACATTTGGTCTGTAAAGGTGTGAACCAAATGGCTATACAATTAAATGATCCATACCCAGGATGGATCATGCTTCCTGTCTATTGTAAAGCCTCCAGTAGTAGGTCCCAATTGCATTTGTATTTTGTTTGTGGGCCATTTGTTTCCAGGTATAAGGTCTGGTCACACAGACAGTACCTTGGGTTAAGATCTAGAAGACGGCTATGCTACACGACTTTCATCAATAAACTCTTTCCCCTGAACTTTGGTCAAGCTTACTTATTTTATGTGTTAGAGAAATCTAATACATTGGCGAGCCACCCAACAACTGGTCAGCCAAAGACAAGGAAATCTAACAGTATAAAAGTCTTAAACGTACATAAGCAAAAAAAAAAACATTGTAAAATGGTTACTGTTAGTTGGTTGTAGGGCTGTCAAAATATCACATTTCTGCTAAACGGTTATTGTAGCCAAAACAATTCACAAACCGTATTGTAATATCTGTTGAAATAGTAAACAAATTACTAAATAAATATTGCTATCAGTCAAATTCTTCTTTAGTTTTGTTCATTTTGTTTTTATTTTTGGCCAATGAATCACATTTGACTGTATGAGTGTAGGAAGACAATTTATGGCCATTGTGGCTCTTAAGGCAAAATGTTAAATACGTGCAATAGCACAACCTACAGTGTTGGAGTATATACTATGTGAAGTGAATTATTTACAATTACCATATGTGTAGTATTAACACCGAATCAATATTTATGTTTATTATGACAGTTTTTTTCGATATTGTGTATATTGCGACATCAGTGTCTGATCATGTTGTTTTTCTTAACGTTTTATCAGTTTTTGTATTTACATGCTGAACAAGAAGAAAAACAGCATTTTAATGACGCGTCGACTTAATCGTATGTAACAGCTGCATGTTGGTGATTGGGCTGGAGGGTTTTCTACAGATGGAGACGTCTGCCCTCCACCAACAGTGTGTTGCAATGATGAATGTTTACAGTGGTGCCGAGCAACAGCTGTTTGTGGCCTGACTGCAATTCCTCCCACGTCTAAATCAATTATAGACATATAAATAAAATGCTTATGCAAAGTCTTAAAATTGCCCACCACCTGCTCTGTGGGTCCATCCTTTGCATGTCTTTATACTTTCCTCCTTTCCGCATATCTGCCTCCTCCTCCTTCCTGCCCCTCCCCTGTAGCTTATTTACCCAGTGGCTAATCTTCCAGCCCTTGGGATTGCACATGTTGAGAAACACGCCACTTGCACCTCTGCTCGGCGACAGGGAAACTGAAACAAATGTTTTGATAAATGCGTTAATACTTAAAGCAGGAGCCAAAACGACATGTTCTGACTGCGACCTGAAGGCTGCGCCCAACGTCGCACATGTGGCGTAGCGCACAGCGTGTACATGAAAGCTGCTCTGAGAAAATTAATTTCTCTTTCAGAATTGTTTTCGTTGTTTGCTCGGAAGGAAATGAACAGCCATGTCTGGGGAAGCCTCACCTCCAGTCTTGGCCTGAAATGAACCGCGTGACCCTTTTAATAATCAGAAGCGGGGAGAAGTCTATTAACATGTTGGCTGATGGATCCAGATGGAGGTCACAGAGATGGAACAGGGGTTTGCGTATGACACATTTTCATCTCTGAGGAGCTTCTCCATTCTTTGTTAATGGAATGGTGCCCATTGCTTGATAACTTTGCATAAAGATAGGAGCGCTATTATTTGGCTGTGGATTAGGCAGCTCATTGGCGTGGGGTAAAAGCTTGTGGAGGGGCTCCAGAGGTTGACAGGTTGGTTTTGTTAATGAAGACTGAAGCTTTTGGTGGCACTGGTGGTCTGTTGTATAATTACTTTCTATTCATGCATTTTCAATATTTAAAGGGGTAGTCACACAAAAGTGAAAATTCTATCATGATTTACTCATTGTTTACAATGGAATTCAGTTTGAAGAATGTATCTGTGCACATAACTTCAGGTTTGATTTCAAATAGCAAACAACGTTTGATGTTTAAATTAGTTAAAGTGTGTTTAAATTAGTTATAGTAAAAATACGTCTAAATTTAACAAAGGTTTTCCAAAACTATAACATCTAATCCAGGGGCAAATCTTGGAGGGTTTACATTTATAAACCCTAATGAAAGCAAAATATGTTTATTGGCCTTTGAACGAGGGAAAATACTGTGTTTAATAAAAGAATATTGACAGAGATTCCTCTGTATGGCAGTGGTTGTATGTGGGTGTTTTTATGAGCACAATAGAACTCTTGTTCCGGGCAGCAGCACTAGCTTTCCTCCTTCCTGTAAAATCAGCAGCCTCACTGTAGCCATCATGGAAGCAACTGTAAATTCCTACAGACTGGCACTGGTGCTCTGTAAATCAGTTGAGTAAGGTGGCAGGATCTGGGAAGAGCCGTTAAAAAGAGATTGACCTTGCTGAGATTTTCATTGTCAGCCTTAATAATCTCGTTGGACCCTTGGAACAGCATCTGTCCCTGCACAACTCCCCGGCCACTTACTCACTGTCAGTAGTGATCAGCCTGCTGGAGACAGTTACCATTAGACCTTGTTTCTAATTGACCCCATCACAGTTTACACATCTTCTTTAGGACAGTTGCATCATGGGAGATGTGCACACGCGAGCACCTTATTGGCATAATCATTATTTTAATGTGTTATGTTGATGTTAAAAGGTGCTTTGTTTTGTTTTTTCACATAACAGGTGCTGGAGGGCACATATCTGGAGAAAGCGGATGAGCTCTACTCTCTCATGTGCGCCATCACAGACAAGGTAAGCGTAGAAGCTTGTGTCAGCTGCCGGATTTCTGTCTTTACTGTGAGCTTAGTCACATTTTAGCAAGCCTTTAAAAGGCGGGACAACTTGTAGCCTGTTGGATTTGATACTTCTGATAATCAGCGAGAAGAGGGCAAATTTTGTGCAGTAGTAGATGATATCTCAGCCAGACAGAATAATCTGCCATAATTGGTATTTATCTACATTGACTGATAATCAGGTCCACCTGGGTAATTAACAGATGCCTGTTCGTATTCTGGTTTCAAACATTTTTTAATAAATATCATTTAGTCTAACGTTCATCAACTTGAATCTAATTTCTGTCACCTAACGACGGCCTGGCAACCACCCAGAACACCCTGGCAATAACATGCAGCATGCCGTTTTGAGAAAATGGCGACAGGGGAGTTATGATAAAAGGTCAATGTTCAGTAAACAGGTGTTTATTAATAAAAGTACAAGTGTGCCTTATCAGCATTATGCAACAGCTTCAGATGTGGTTCATCCAATCAGAATTTAGAATTGGATGTGTCTATTTTATCATACTTTACATCATTTTAATGCCGATTAAAGCTCAGAGAAATGGATTTTGTTTGGCAGAGACCAATAGCAATATTACATGTGTGGTCATCAGACATTAACAAAATGATGCTTATATATAGACCATTACATTTTCATTTACTTTATCAACTACTTATAAGAAATCAGCAACACACACACACCTCCTTCAGAGTCGGTACTGATTCAGTCTGCTGATAGAGCAGCTCCACTGAACTGTCTCTATCTGCTCTCAGTTCAGCTCTTACCAGACTGTAGATGACTCCCTCCACACAGAACCCTTGGCATGAGGAAAACATAGTTGAGAGTTATTTGAGAGTCAGTGAAGGAGAACACGATCAGTTCAACTGGGCTTAAAGCTGCACTGATTAACACATAAAGCCAAAGAGTTAATTTTCTTTGAGTTCAACAGTGGTAAAAAAGCAATAAAGACAGGAAGTGATCAAAGATATGAAGGTTTTCAAAACTGTTCCAAACTGTAGCTCAAGACGTTTGGTGCAGTTAGAGGAAGGATTAAGTTCCGATCCAGTATGTCAGTGTTGTTTGACCATCCATTTATTGTCACACTGAGATCTGTCTATTAAACATCAGTTGTTTATGGAATTACAGATACAGCAAGCTGGGACCAGAACGCAAAATCCAATTCCGCCCAATTAAATGGCTGTGTACCTTATTACTCGGTCCAAAAACATTATTTTACCCTCTTTAAAATGTCAAAGTACAGTGCAGCCAGATGGTCCCCACAGTTCCGTCCATCTGGAGGGACCGAGGGGGTCCTTGGGGTTCGTTGTCATT
Organism: Botia kubotai; assembly: GCA_036877585.1. Lineage (NCBI taxonomy): Eukaryota > Metazoa > Chordata > Actinopteri > Cypriniformes > Botiidae > Botia > Botia kubotai. Next base: position 24,235 of record JAZGTI010001477.1, read on the forward strand.
ATTTGTCTATGAACTTGTTCAGGTCACCATAGAGGTTGTTCCTTGTGGAGCTCTGATGCTTTTAAACCCAGTCCAGCTCTGGCAGGACCATTAAGTGGATTAGTTTCACTCTCTCAAAAGGGAGCTTGATCCTGCCGGCATACTCGGAGCCCGCTGTGTTTATTCAGAAAATGTATGTAAATAAATATATAACTGGAGAGCAAGAGAGTTTTTACCCCCCG
>JAZGTI010001477.1:24505-44169 GCA_036877585.1 Botia kubotai
AATCTGGGGAAAATGTGCATCGCTGTCACCGGGTGTTTGCCTGCGAGGGGGAATTCAGCACAAAGGGAATGTCAATATTTCCTCTGCTAGATTAGGGATGTTCTAAAACAGGATTTGATGACCTCAGCGAAAGACTATGATGGAACTTGAATTCTAAGACCCAGGTGGGTTTTTTTACGCATAATAACCTCACCTCCTCATTTACACAGTTCATCTTCTGGCTTATAAATGCCTGCAATTTAGCTCGTTCAGATTACAAGGTTATGCCAGGTTCAACAGAAGCTGAAGGAATAGTTCATCCAAAAATTCTCCCATAAAATGACTATTTGCTCAACCTCATGCCTTTTCAAACCCATAGGCTTTATTTCTTCCAACATCATTCTTAAAGAATCTTCACATTCTTTAAGAACCACCCCAATGATTTCCTGACATTCTCCTGTTTCTGTCAAATAAAGACCAAAAATAAGACGAGAACTGTTAACTACAACGGTATTTTCTATTGTTTTCTCAGAGCGTGTTTGGTGATGGAGAAAACTCTAAAGTACGGGTGTCTGAGCTGGAGGAGGAGGTAAGAACCCTGAAGAAGATCAATAAAGACCTGTATGAGTTCTCCACTCAGCTTCTGACCAAACCCAACTAGATGACCTTTCAGCTGCTGGAGAGAATCTGTGTCAGAAGAACAGGGTCAGTTCAAGACAAACGAAAGAGACTGGACTGAGGAAACACCAACCTCGGGTCATTCCTGGACTGTTTCAGTGACCTAATGACTTTGCTTTATTTAGTATGTTGTAACATTTACTTTTTGTATTATTGTAGGCCTGTAAAGTCGATCTTTGTGCTCCTTTTCTCTGATACTTAATTTCTTATGTGAAGGGTTTTGACTTTAAAACCTTAAAAAGTATTGTTAAAAATATCTACCATTGTCTGTCATCAAGACTCTATAATAAATCTAAAGGAAAAAAAATTATTTTTTGTTGATTGGCTAGTAAACATTGGGCGTTTCTGACCAGTGCTTTATTGACATAGCTGTCATTTATGTGGTCAAATGGTGGTCATTTTCAGGAAATTTCAGGGGTGTTTCTTTACTTTTCAGTGAAAAAATTACATAGTAAATCCATAATTTGTTTTATTTCAATAAATGCTAACTTTAGGTAGAATTAGATTTCTCTAGTATGACCCTGTGCTCTGATCTTTGTTTTTATGTCCTGTGATAAACTTTCCTCGCTGATAATCAACAGCCTCATTTTAAACGCCTCATTGCACCTGTTACCAAACACAGCTTCATTCTGAACCTCCTTCCACCGGCAAGTACACTGTGTCCTGCTGTGCATCCAGAAGCTATCAGCAAAGTTATTTCCGTGTAATTTGAAGGCGGTCAGCGAGATCAGATTAGCAGTGTTCATATATCTGCGTGCCATGTTCAAATGGTGCTTTCGATCTCACACCCCGTGCCTCCCTCCCGCTCTGCAGTGACAGATTCTTTATAAACACCTTTCCCCTGCACAGCAGCTTATGTTCCATCCCTTGTTACAGGGGAGTAAAGCTGCCCTCGCTGTGACCCCACCCTCGCTGATGTCCCCCGGGATTTACATTTTGGAAACATCCACAGAATCTTCAAGCAAAAATATGCTGAAATAAATTGAGGGAAGTAATCAGCATTCTATTGGCATGTTGTCGTGAACATAGGGAATGCCTCATTTTTATCTAGTTAACTCATTTGTGATGGAGATAAGACCCATCTGACTGTCATCGTCTTAAGACAGACAGACAGAGAGAGAGAGACAGACAGACAGACACAGATAACAATACAACTACCTCTCAGCACTTCCTCTTTGAAGATTGTTCTACTTAAGCTGTTTCTGTTCACAAGAGAGAGAAACTGTACAACCCCCCAACACACACACACACACACACACACATACACACACACAAATCTCTCTGTGGAAACTCATTCCCTCACCTTGACAGAGTCATTCCGTACCCCTCAGCTGCACGGAACATCGCGAGCAGGGCTTGTTGAGATTCTGAGGAGTGAATTTGGTTTTGCTGGCTAAAAAGGTGGGGTGCTTTGTCAATGTGAGTTTGTACATTTTTTATGAGTTATTATAAAATGGATTGGTTTTTACACCATTCTAGTGCTAAAATACATGATATAGTAGCATCCATGATGTCAAACCTGTTTATCTGCTGTCTAACTGCTGTCAAACCTGTCTCACTGCTGTGTGTGTCACAGCATGGAGCTCTCCACACTGTCTCTCCAAAACCTGAAAAATGAAGGTATTAAGGCAGGCCTGGATCCAGTGTTTACATTCTACATCTTGTCTACTAAGATGCATCTATCTGCTTGATTTTTGTAGACAGGGTTAATGTGTCCAGGGTGTGCAGTTTGGCTGCCAGTTAAAATTTTTACCGGTGTATTTATTGATGAATAATTGTAATAAATGCTCAGTTTTCCTATTTTTCTTGTTTAAAGTTCTATAAATATTTTCTGAAAGCAGTTCTGAAACCTAGCTGCCTTTAGCATGTGTTCCGTTCCAATAGTGGCTTTATACGCAAGTCAATAATTACTGAAGCGTGTCCAGAATTTAAAGCACAGTAGGCCAGGCGATACAAATCTTGATTACAATAGATTACACACGTTTGATAGTACTCAGATCTGTGCTGATTGCTGAACCCGTCCAGCTGTCATTCCAGATAATTGTCATTAACGCTGCTAGATCCTTGAATTCACTTCGGTCTGTGACGGCTTCTGCATGCCGACCGAATCAAAATGTTTTTGGGAAGTCCTATGCAAATACGGCCCTCCAATCTGAAGCTTTCAAGAAGAAAGTGAATAATTTAAAGGTTTTCTGTGTAACTGCTAATGGTGCCGAGAGATGACCCATCGGGGCTGCTGGGAAATATGTACGTTTGAATTTGTCACAGAAGTACATGAAGGCTGAAGTCTATCTGAGGCCAAAACACACTCAGTTGTGTGTACCACTGAGAGCGGTTTCCTATTCAAACGCTCATTCAATGCCAGCTTGTCATTATTTACAAACTTTCCTTATTTATTGTCCGGAGATTTAGTGGATTTACTGCCATGTGGGGTGGAATTCTGTCTGGTTTCCTTTCTTTAAAACATTAAATCTCACGTAGTCCAGTAATCCACATAGTATCTATGTTTTCTGGACAAATCAATGAAAATAAGGTGAAGGAACTGAATAATTTATGCAAAACAAGAAAAAGGTAAAGCTATGCTGTTTCGGTTAGCCTACTTCCAAATACTCATTTTTACTTTTCATTATTATGTCAATGGCTAGAAGTATCAAAATATAGATTTTAAGGATATTACTAAATATTTAGACAACTCAGAAATGAGTTTGGGGTTATGAAAGACCTCCATTTATCTTAAAAATTTCCTGTGTGGCAACTGTTTTCTGAATAGATACTCTTTATTGTTTATCGGTGGTGGGAAGTATTTCATAAAGGTCCAGATCTCATACAAGTACTTCCTTTAATCTTTTTTTTAGATATAAAAACATGTCAAATATAGACGGTCTCAGCAGATAGTTCTGTCCAAACATTAGTGCTACTGTACAGTCCAGACTCTTGCCTTTTATATGGGGGATTTATTTTAGGAGAATATTTTATCGCAGTAGTTCATATGTCCCATTTCAGGCTCTTAAAACTGAATAAAAAAGGTCCATAAAATGGATTATGCATAACTGGTGTAAAGAGCAAACAACTACCCATAAGGCTTAGCTAGTGGTCTCATGATACCACTAAGACAGCTGTTGTTAAAACTGAAGGCTTTTAAACCACAGCAGGGGAGCGTATCACAGAGTAAACCAATCACAGACACCATCAAACGGTAAATAAAACTTGATGTTCTTCTTTAAGTACAGTATTGTCTTACCACATGAGAAAAAGGTACACAGAAAGCAAGCAAAGGGAAAATTTGGATGAGACAACAGACAATAAAGACATGGAACAAATATTATGAAATCATAAGTTCACACTGTTAATTAAAAAAACACTAGCAGTGATGCTACTGAATGAGTTTCAGAGAGAGGCAGTGTCATCTTTGCTTGCTCTCACCGAGGTCCTATACATACAGTGTGAACTGAAACTTTGATGTGACTTCATTTTAATAAACGGTAACGCTTTTTAAAATGTTCCATTCATTAGCATTAGTTAATGCATGAACTAACATGAATGATCATTAATTATTCATTAACCAACAATGAACATTTTTTACAGCATGTATTAATATCTGTTAATGTTAATTAATGCAAATACAGTTGTTAGTCCATTGTGCATTAACTATTGTTAACAGTTACAGTTTTTGATTTTTTAAAATGTTTTCGTAACTGTTGAAATCAACATTAGGATTAATGCATGCTGTATTAGTATTGATATATATATTGATAGTATAGTATTGATATAAATTGTTAGTATGTTAACTAAGGTAGTAAAATTAATGTTAACAAATGGAACCTTATTGTAAAGGGTTACTTAAATAGTATGTTCATATCAAATATAATAATAATAATAGCGTTTGCCAAATGCATAAATGAACCAAAACTAAATAAAAAATCTTATTGTACTGGTTGTTTGTTTATAGTCCAAATGTAAAGGGTCATATGCCCTTAACAGTAAACTGAATTAAAACAAGAATTTATATTAGATTTGAAACCCATAGAGGGACTCCAACACACATCACTGGTACACAATGTGTTGATCTCTCTATAGGCCTAGTTAACTGTTATTCAGCTGGTTGAGCATAACCAGTCAGATGTGAAAGTGTAATACCGAACACAAAGGAGACAAATCCACCTGTTCTGCTTGGCTCAGTTTCTCATAGCACAACCTGACCCGAATTCTGAATCTGAATCAGCCCAAATCTGTACGGTGATATTCACATGACTGTGTTGAATGGTGTAAATGTTACTGCACATATTAACATTTACATTCACACATTTGGCAAATGCTTTTATTCAAAGCAATATACAGTGCATTCAAGGTATACGTTTTATCAGTACATGCATCCCCTGGAAATCGAACCCGCAACCTCTGTGCTGCTAACACAATGCTCTACCAATTGAGCATTTAACCTTTTCAACACCGTCTACAAGTGCAGGAAGTGAGTAAAATATGACTGCAAGGATTCAAAAGAATCAAACTTTAGAGTTTATCTTATGAACACCCCACAGACCGTGCATCATATCAACCTTTCCTATGGCTAGAAATCACTTCCGAAGATTAAAACCTGATTCGTCAGGCCATGTGACATGTCTTTTAGAGTCTGGTCTTTTTGTCTCTGGGAAGGTGCGTTCATGCTTGAGCCGGTCTGACTGAAATTAAGGAAATGCAGGGTACCTGTCTTTCCACACAATAGAATCCATATATTAGGATATTGTGTTCAGAATGAATTAGAGAAATGAAAAATAAGAGTGCCGTGGTTTTATATAAAGAGGGAGATTGAATGGAAGTAGGGATGGAAACAGGAAATGAGACGCCCTCTGTAAAATTATGATTGAATATCACCAATTTACTTCGCGTTTGAAGAGACAAAGTGAGTCTAAACACGAGGCTAAATGAGATCGTAATGATAGTGGGCGTATGGGCTTTTCTAAACCAGCTATGAGGAATCTAGAAAACTTTCATTACAAATAGCATTTAAAGATTTTCCAGCACAGCTACAGCACCTGCATGAGCTGCATTGATATTTGTAAGGGTTGGACGTACTTATGCAGTAACTTTGTTTTCCTGTGTGGCTCATTATTTTGGGTTCACCCTTTATTCCCCATTGCCTCTGTAGCTGCTGTCACTGTTGACCAGGTCTCTGCATTTCTTTACTCTCAAGGTTCTTGTCTTGTTAGACACTCGTGTAATGAGGCAGAGAATTAGAAAGGAAAGATTTGGCAGCATGTCCACATTACAGAGATTTGCCCTGAGCTGCTCTGGCACAGATACAGATTCATAGAACCGAACTCCGATTTTTAGGCGATTGGCTGCAAACAGAAGACAAAGAAAGGGAGAGAGTTAGAGAGGGGGTGGGGGGATATTTTTTAAGGGTTAAAGGTTTGGTGCCTATATCAAATGTAAAACCCCATAGGAGCACAACCCCTGCACCTCACCACTGCTTTTAAATAAAAGGGGCAGGTACAGTAAGCTTACAGATGAGCTACTGCATCAATACAGCCAGAAGATTTCTGAAGTTACCTACACAGTAACCTGCACTACAGAGAAGACTTCTGATGAGTTATGAAAGTGAATGCACAGAGTTGATGTAGCTTAACTGGTACATCAGGATACTAGCAACATCATGGTAATGGGTTTGAGTCCCAAGCAAAACCCAAACTAGTCAAATGTTTACCTTGAAGTTTCTTCAAAAAACATTTGCCTTGTGTAAATGCCTTAATTTACTTGCAGATCATTTTAATAAACCTACAGCAGTAAACACATTCTAAAAAAATTGTTCATTTGAGGACTAAGTAATTTCTGTATTAAAACAATGTATAATCATTTTATGAAATACATTTTTTTTTCAATTTTTCTTTTTTTGTCTGACACAAAGGGACATTTTTCTAATTTAGTCGCATGTTTGTCTCTGTGATAATATACAGTAGTTCTAAAAATGAGTTTGTTTGAAAAATGAAGTCAGCTCAGTCAGCTCCTCTTAAATTCCCACAGGTGTCCTATCAGAGTAATCACAGGTGTAGTCCATCACAATAACTATTGACACATTCTACCAGCATCCAAAATTCAGAACGTGTCTGTATACTTTATCATTTTGAACACTATAAAGTGGACTTTGGCAATCGGTTTTTACAATTAATCCCATTTGGTCCACATTTCCACATTTTGGGGCCACTGTACATCTATTTTTGGGGAATACTTTAGAAACTGATAATATGCTGATACCAAATATCTGTTTGCAGGTTTTGGAATATTCATGACTTGAATAGGTGGTTCAGTCATCTGACAGTTTATTAGGGATGGAGGAATCTGACAGGTGCACAGTCAATGAAAGTTTTCAAAGAGAGAGAGAGAGAGAGAGAGAGAGAGAGAGAGAGGCATTTTTCACTGTCACCTGAGAGGATAATGAATAGACTGCGAGCGCTACTCGTCTGCATAGGTGATTCAGCAGAAGTGATGTTGTTTATTTTCTGTTCATGGAAAATGATGTCTCTCAGTCAGTTAATTTAAAAAAAAAACATCATCTACATCCGCCATCCTGGGAAAACCGCTTGGGTCATTTAAACAGCTTTGAAGGTTTGTGCTTCTCATTGCTTCCGCTGTCCGGTTTAAAGTGTGTATAAACGACCCCTCCCTCTTCATAACCATTATATTTCACGCTCATGTGGAACTGCACGACTGAGGAATGTTGAGACGGCATCATGACATTTAAAAGCTGACCACCTTCCTGCATGGACACAACTCTTTGAAAGGAAACAGAGGGGTCAAAGAACACTGGTTCTGCTCCATCTCAAACATGAAACACGTTGGGAAATGGGATCTTTTGAGGAAATATTATCTTTGTCCCTGTTAGATTTCAGGGGTGGAAAGCTGAGGAAATTTACATGGTATTGGTTTGGATCTTATGACTTGAGTTTGGGTCTCATCTTATGGTCTCACACCACAATTCAATCCACAATTTCCAGTATGCTAAAGGTCGAAATTACCTCAAATGTTAATTGCCGCTGAATTTTCTCTATTACAGAGAATTTACAAAAATTATACAGCTTTGAAATGACTTCTCAGCCAGCATATGCGATTTGTGTTTAAAATAAGTGTTACAGATAATGTTGCATTGTCTATTGCACATTAAAATGAACGGCCTGGTTCTTAAACTGACATGTCCTGCTTTTGTTCTTGATCTTGGGGATAGGTCTTTGGTCTAAATCCTGTCCTTGAGGAGTCTGATATGGGTTTGAGTTGGTCTTGTATCGGTCTGCAGCTGTAATTTTGGTCGACTTAACCGCCTGCAGTTCTTGTCCTGTAGTTTCTCATCATGTAACACGTCAACTGTATCCCAGCTGTTTCATGACATAGTAATACAGGTTTTATATTTACATACTTCAGTCACATTGTTACCTTCTGCAAATGACTTTTCCTACAGGTTATTCATAAGACTCATTTCTTGAAGGAATTGATACACCCTCCTGAGGCTCTTGAAAATCCTCTCGAAAATGTAAAACTCTCCCTGTGTATCAAAGGTTTGTGAAATGACCCAAAAGAGCGTCCTACACTCAGGCAGTTATCTGTTTGTTGCAGGTGCGATTTATACCCAGAAATGTCTGCATATTTGCTCTGGTTGTTTTTTTCTGGAGAGATAAAGTACTTTGTTTAATTGGTGTTGTCCTAACATCTCACAGCACAACCTTCCTGCTAATCTCACCAAGATTTCCTGTGCTGTTAAAAACACACGCAGCCCATGTGCAGGGCCAGTGGTCCAGCGCTCACCTGTGATCACAACACCTTTATAGACACAAAGACACATGCATTAACCATGAACCGAGCCTCTGAGGGGAATGTATCAGGCTTAGATCAGTTGATACAGTACAGTGATCAATACCGTCTGTGTGAAATTGGCTGGGGTAGCTGCGCCACACAGAAAACGGTTCGTCTGACAGCTGCTACAGAGAGACTTCTAATGAGGCTGAATGTTTGTGCAAGCTCAGCCATGTTGCGCACCAACCCAATTATGTACTCTGGGGTGGCCTTATTGTTAAAAAAACACAATGTAATGCCTATGATGAGTTTTGTCGCTGTATCAGCTTGCATTCTTTTTATTTTGCGTGTGGATTTGCCGCTCAAAGATGCTGTGAAAAGTCAAAAGCTAAGCTGTACTTGTCGTCTGCTGGCTCTTGTTATTTGTAGAACACAATCTGCACCATCTTGACAGAAATAGAATAAATATGTAGAAACACAGCCGAAGCTATTGTCTACCCTCAAACAATACAGCATATTCACTGTATTATATAACTGTATTATATACTATATTATATCACTAGGTTATACTGTACCCACAGACTATCTTTAGTTATTGTAAAAATAAAGCAGTTTGTTGACCTTTGCTGACCTTTCATTCACCACAGCTTAGAATTTTAATAACTAGCGTAGAAATATAACCAGCGGCTGAATTCCCCAGCTTTTTTATTCAGTTAACCCTTTATTTGCTTTATAATAATAAATCAGGAAATAACAGAGTGTGATTGGACGGGGCTTCAGTCCACCCTGAGTGGATTCCATTTTATCTTATGATTGACAGGTATTAAATCCTTGATCCTCAGGTCCAAACAGAACCTCACCTACTGTCACAGATCTCCTGTAATCTATACAATCTTTCCCTTATCACAGCTTGTTTCCTCTGTGATTGTAGACATGAATTCTTAATAGGCGGCACTAAATGTAATGCATGTAAATTAATTTAATTTGTTGAAAACAAATCCAAACAGACAACAGTGTGCACACCGAACACAGAATTTCAGCATGTGGAATATCGTCAGAACGTGTTATAACGGCTCTTTGAAAACCCAAACGTGTGTAAAATTTTCTTATAGGAATTCTGAAGCGTTGAATGAAATTGTAATCTTGTTTGTAATACGTTTTCTTATAATTTGTCATGAAATTAATTGTTTTATAATTAATAACCTGTATTAAACATGGCGATGGGATAGAAAGAGGTCTTAATATGGGGGTTATGTATAGTGTATTTTGTAGTCGTTCTTTCTCGTGCTGTTCTTTAATGATACCATTACCGCCTCTCCGGCGCTTCTTTGGGTGTGAACGCAACGACATCACCGCCTTACAGAACCCCTCCTCTCCCGAGCAGAGTATCACATTCACACAGTAACTCCATAGATCACTCCTTATACACCATCCTGCACACAAAAAATAATAAAGGACATTATAGAAAAGACCAGAAAACAAGGCGAGCAATGCTATCTTCTGACAATGCCTCATCACCACCTTTGAGAGTGAAGCAGGATGAATTTCATCTTCTACAGATTCTTGGTATACTTTTATTTGGGATCGCAAATATTCCTTCTCCATACCCTGTTCATCCAGCCCGCTCACTGTCACCCGCAGCCCTGTCACATCCTTGCGCGGATAGGACACACCGTGCGCCTTGGTGCCCTCCTGCCTCCCCGCCAGCCGGTCCGTGTGCGGGCGGCTCTCAACCGCGCTCTCAGCGGTCTCGCCGAAAGCGGGAACAACTTTCTACCGTACAACTTGAGCCTGGACGTGGTGGCTCGGGAAGCCCCGAGTGGAGACCCCGAGTCGCTCTTCAGGTGTGTTTGTCAGGAAATAGTGGTCCAGGGGGTCTCGGCTGTACTCGCCTTTCCACAGACGCAGGAGGAAATAGTACAAATGGAATTTATGTCCTCTTTTTTGGAAATTCCTTTTATAAGCATCATAGAGCACGGAGAACCAATCAAAACTAAGGTAAAACGTTTAATTGAAGCTGCAAATATCTTTAGCTTTTTAGTTATGTGCTTATTGTCTGAGTTTTTAAAACGCGTAATATACCTCCCCAAACCGTGCGCCTTTGACGAACGCGCAAATCGTGCATGCAGCGGTTTACTGCTGCATGTTTCTTTTAGCTTTACGAATGTCCAGTTTTCATAAAATTGTATGTTAACGAGTCGTTTAACGCACCGTTCAACTGTTGCCAGTTGTGTGTTTTCTTGCCTAGTTGGAGCAACCAGCGCGCGGATTTGTTGGGGTTCAGAATGAAGGCAAACAAAATTATAATATGTACAAAATGACAAGTGGGTATTAAGTTTTCTTCCCTGTCTGGTGGTCAGATTTTGTCGTGCACGAATTGTGCGCCTTTGCTAACGAAATGTGGTCACAATTATAATTATATAAAGATCAAAGTTAAAATGATCAAATTATTTTACGCGTTACAACACGAGTTACAACAGGCAGAACTCTAAAATGTGAGATGTGAAATCTCATGGCTTATTGTGGGTTAGTCATCAATTCAAGGTGCTTGTATAACATTTTACGTAAGACCGACTAATTAACCACCATGCCCTCAATTTATAGGCTACCCAAACATCACTTTTCAGATCGGGTTTTTTTTTCACTCTCTTTGATGTAGATTTTGGCTTTTCTCTGAGATTTGATGTGGACTAGCAGATGTTTCCCTCATATCTCCTCAGCTTGGTGTGTTAGGTTTGCCTTTGGGCTCCAAACGCATCTGCTATAAGAGGGAATATTGCTCTCACGCTTGTGTTCTCTCAGGTAGAAATGTGGCATTGCATTGCTCAGTCAGGTATATCACCGTCCTCTGTTCATGATGTTCTGGTAAAATGCTGGAGTTAATGATATGGAGTTAATGTAGAGAATACATTAGCTGGTTAAAATGACATTAAATAGCAACAGCATATAATTGATAACTGATCGCATATAATTCTGTTTTTGCTTGTTATTGTGTTTCAGACTATGCTGACATAAATTTATTGATGTGTTATTTAATGAAGTTTACCACAAAACAATATAGTACAGGGTTAATTGTATTATACAGTTAAGCTATTTGATATTGTGCACCTGCCGAGAAGCATCATGTGTCGGAGGATTTTGGCATGTAGCACCGGCCGAAAAGTGCTTACATCATAAGGTACTTTAAGAAATTAAAAGGCTGGAAGAATACAGTAAATCTTACAGCCAGCTGGGGAAACGCATACATTTGTCTTTTCTAATATCCATCCATTAAAATCACTTCAGAAAGTAACTGTAAAAATATTTTGGTAGTCCAGCAACCAAAAAAATCTAAATTAAAACACTGATCTCTGGTTTTGAACATTTCAAGGCCATGGTCCAGGGTTCGAGCAACAGCCCCAGAAGATATTGTCATGTTGGTTGAATGATAACAGGCAGGTTCTCAACATGATGTGTGAGTCATCATGCTGACATCAGACAACCGTCACAGAAGATCAGACACTGACAGATATCATCCAACTGTGAAGGCTGTATACCTTCTTCTGTGTCTTCTCTTCGCATTCGGTCTGGTCTAGCATGTGCTCAAGCAAAATATGAAGGCAGGCTTATGAGAGACTCTGGAGCTCCCAGCTGCTTGGATCCTGCTTCACTTGATCTGCAAATCTTGCTGTTTGAGGAGAAATGTGTGTTCTTCAGCAGTCTGCGTTTTGCTTTGTGTTCTGTTTATCAATTGTTGCAGTTACAAAGCTCCACGCAGAGAGCACACAGGGCTATTATATAGTTCAAGCTTTTCTCTTGTTGTGGGGCACAGTTTGATCTGATGAGACTGTTAGAACTGAAGTTAGCGTACAAACAGTCCAAAGACACTTTTGTTGAAGATGTACTTGTTCCATCTGGTAGAACCCAACAGATGCGAATGTATAATTTCCCTTAAAGCAACAAATGTTATTTTAACTCTGATTTGCATCGGAAATGTGGAAGTATGACCAGACCAGCATTGTTTTCAATGCTGTTTATTATATAACACGGTTTTATCTCTGTTGCTGTAGTTTTATGCTCTTAAAAAAAAATTCAATAAAAGAGCAATGCACTGTCTCTATAGTGCTGAATGAATCTGAGACTACCAACCCAACTGTAAAACTAATATTTCATCCCGAGCTCAAATGGTTAAAGCTTTCAAACACTGGCACTAAAGCCACCACAGCTGCTGCTGAACTAATAAAAGTGTCACTTTATTTGATCACAGTTTATCACAATATCATAACATTTATCACCATCCAATACATTAATTTTTAAAGGAGCAGTTGGTAAATGGGCAGCTCAGTCTTTTTTAAAGGTGGCCGGTCTTCGATTAGATCTTTTCGCACCATCAGATTATAAAACCAAAGCGCTTTTGCTATTTCGCCCCCTATCCCTAAGTTTGCTTAACACAAAATATGTGCGATAGTAAAGGTCGCCCATGGGCAGCACTGAGGAATATTACTTGCTCAATAAATTTTTAACTATAGATCGTAAAATTCAGGTCTCTCTTGTAAAAGCTAAAACAAATTTGATTAAAAATGGCCAAAGTTTCAGGAAATTGCTCTCTGTTGCCGAACAGATACGTGAACTTCAGGTCTTCCGATTCAGCAGGATCAGCTTCTTTTAAAGTCACGAGTGGCACATAAGCACCACCTTTCTGCTGATTCTTGGCTAAATATTCAGTTCAGCAATTTAATTCAATGGTAATTTACTGTTATGAAGCAGCTCTCATTTCAATACCAGGTGATGCAATGCAAGGTGACCATTTAGATAACCGATATGTCTTGTTAGCTTGTGGTGAATACAATAGTGTCTCGTCTCTGAAGCTTATAGATCCACTTTTCTGCTGTTCTCACATCTTTTTGAAACAATTCACAATTGTTCCATGTGAAAAGATCCACAGATATCAATACTACAGAACAATGAATATTTAAGCTTTTTCAAACTATGACTCCATAGCTTTATCTTATTATTTAGTAGCTTAAAGCTGCAATCCCTCACTTTATTGTTTACGAATAAACAAAAAAGTCAGTTATTGAGAAAGTACATGACAGATCAGCATTCATCAGTGTTCCCAATTCGCAACGGTAGGTTTATAATAATTGATTTATAATTTCAGTCAGGTCCGATTTTGTGGGAAATGTTTGTAAAATAAACCAAAAAAAAGAAGATCTGGCTATAATAACCAAGTAATCTGCAATTTTATGTTTCAAACAGAGATGGCAGTAGAGAGGCAAATGTTTCACAGTTTCAAGTGGAATCCATGAACTGTAATTGTAATTACTGAGATCACAATACTGCCATACACAGTTATGCCCTTGAGGTAAGCACTTATATAAGGTAAGTGCTTACCTTTGAGGTAAGCACCTCATATAAGCTCAGAGGCACTGATCTGTAAGTAATGTTATTCTCAGTTAGCTTGTGATAATGTGACATACACGGTAAAACTTTGTTCTGATTTAATAAAAGTGTAATTTTAGAGTTTCTTTATAGACGTGCAACTCAAAGTGCTACATTTTGTGTTTGGAAAGGTGTTTGTTTTGTCATTTTTGGATGAACTGTCCCCTTAATGCTTTAATCTTATTCTCAGTTTTAACTGCATAATCTCCAGCTTTTCTCATAATTGACTCTTCCAATTTTAATATGTCGCAATAGAGTGAGCAGCTGTTTACGACACACAGATCAGCGTGGTGTACGAATCAATAGGAATTTAATCAAAATTCCAAGATGCAGTTATCTGAAAGAAGGATACGGTGTGTTGACAGAGAGTGTGTTGCCCTTCTCACTGTTAATGGGGTGTATACAGCCGGTCCATGACCTGAGCTCAAGTGAGGAAACCTTGACTGTATCTCCGTATCTCTGTAGCACAGGCCAGTCCGGGAGGCACTTCATTCACTTCATGTTCTGAGATCATGTATCTTTCAGTCGAGCGTAGCCACACGTTTGACCAGCGGCATGAAGTCTGATCTATCTTTGTCATACAGAACAAACATTTAAACATTGAGGTACCATCTGACCTAAATGTAAAACATCTACTATTTTTAAAATCATGATCCTGCACTACGGTTAATGTAAACGTGATATTACAGTAATAGAACACTATACTGTACAACTAGGAAGACCAGATACCCCAATTTAATCATCAAATTATATAAAATTATTAAATTAATCGATTGATGACATTATTTAATTATTACATGACATTATTTTATAGTAATTGTTGTGTGTTCCAGTCTTCTAGTCACCCTACATACACCCACCTACAGCACCCTAGCAACACCCTAGAAACCATCTAGCGCACCCTAGCAATGCATTTAAAACACTCAGAATACACTGCGTACCACACATCACGTTTTCTCTAAAAAATATAGCTAATCTACATTAATTGGTGCTTAAATGTTGCTCAGATTTTCAGCATGAAGTATTTTCAGCAAACTAACACGTGTTTTGTTACTGAGGCTGGTGTAACGGTCAAAGAATTACAAGACAAGCTCGTGAATTACAAGCTCTGCCCTTGACATCCCCAACCGTAGCGGATGCGTAATTCCCTCCTAACTGACGCTCGCTCTCCCGTCTGCATCTGTGGCAGCCGCTCGCAGACGCGCAGACCTGATGAGTAGAGGCGTGATAAGTTCAAAAATGGAGTCCCAGAAAAGGAAAGCTGTAGAGGAGGACAGAGATAAGTTATAACAGTGCACAGGTGCGAGACAGTGATAGGCAGCGTTGCCTTCTGGGTACAAGACATCTGCGGGAGATTTTTACCCCTGACGTTCAGAAGTGACAGCTGGGCGGCTGTGGGAATGTTCTGGCCTGCAATAACCATAAACTGTCTCTGTGTAAGAACCCAAATGATTTACCTTAAGTCCCCAACACATCATTCGGCTGTGTGAATTATATTTAAACATATGCTTCTAAACTGTTTGGATTATCCATTAAAAAACTCATTCCCTCTTAGCTAAACAAAAGCAGATGCACATATACACATTCACATTTGAATTAGGTCTTAATTTGGATTAAAAGCCGCAAGACAAGCGGTTCTATATGCGTTTCTTCAGAAACATGCTGCTATGTTACTCTTTCACTGCTGACTAGACCTTTCGTGGGGCTTAAATTGGTTCCACGTCGGGCATTAAAGTGGCCTGTAATGGCCGTAACTTATTACCTGTGTGCTAAATGAGCAAGTGTCTTGAAAAAACTCCTTCTTTGGCCTCTTACCCGCCGCTGTCTAAAGCTTGATACTTCAGTCTTGATAATATCCTTAAAAGACACAGCAGGAGAAACATTCATCACCCCCACAGTGTTTCAATTTGCTCAGATTAAGTGCTAGAATCAAATCTAACTGTCTCGCCGTAAAGGAGCAACTGTTCATTCATTACTGCTGTTTATAATCCTGACTTCAACAGTGATGCATTTAAATGGGCAACATCACTCTTAAAGCACAGTTAATTAATGCTGGACTTATAGTGGATTTATTGAGTCAATAAATACTACTCAGAAATAACGCTTAAATGTTTTAAATGTGTAAAATACTGCAAAACTAAGCAATTTTTCATTTGAATTCTTTAAAATATTAACATTTTACTCATCGTGTGCTCATTTATGTGATGACCATTACGGACCATTTTTATGCAAATCTTTACAGCAGGAAAATTGGCATTTTGTCAGAAATATGCAAATCACAGTAAAGGTTTATAACCAAATGTCATATTCAAAGCTATATGAATAAAAAAAATCAGCCACAGACAATGAATTCGTCTCTCTCACCTCTCTAACTCAGGCACTGAGGCAGGCACTGATGTGTCAATGTCAGTGTGATTTTTACATTCGTGCTGAACTCTATGCTTAGTAATTGACCCATGACACATGGTTTGACATTTGAGGGGTTCATGGCTGTAGATCTATTCACTGCTCTCACGTCAGAAGATGTTGCTAAAGCAACTTCCAGCACACTAATTGCAGAGGCGGTCCTCATGTGGCCTGGTGTTAATGGAACAGTTCACTCTATAAGAAAAATCGTTCAACATTTACTTACAAGCTGTTCCAAATGCATGTGTTTTTTCTACTGTAAAATGAAAATTCCTCTATTCCACACCTTCTCGGTTTCTCCACTCATGTAATCCTCAACTTCTCCATGTCTTATTGATTCCTATTCTCATTTATTCATCTGCTCCCCCCTATTCATCAATTCCTCTTCCCTATGAATGAGTTCAGCTGAGTGTGCTTTGGCAGGTTCAGGAATGAGATGGCTCCTGCATTTTTGTTCTACTTTAAAACTAATCCTTTGTTTCTCCCTCCGACTGCAAACTATCTTTTGGCAAGCAACGGTCTCTGGATTCTCTCTGGGTCTGAGCAGCTTGCCAAAGCCTCGTCTCTCAGCACAGCGTCTGATATTAGCCAGCTCTTTGTCATGTTGTTCTCCTCCTGTTTGGGTCGTGACTTCCATTTTCTGAGCACTGTTGCGTCTGAGCTTCTGTCTGATGCGTTTGAAGGCACGCGGTCGACCCAGACTGCTGTCTGGATCAGGGGTCTGGACAGAGGCTGTGCTAAAGTAGGGCAGCTGTGACCCAGTTGTTGTAATAGACTGTTAGGATGATGATGGTGGTGAAGAGCGTTTCAACCAGTCACTTCTCACCACTGACCGCTGACCAGAACATACCGCAGCAGATCCATAACTGAAACTTCTTTTTGTTTTGGTTGTTACTATAGAATGGTTCTTTGTGACAGGATAAATACCTCATCTTGCTTTGCTTTCTATTTGTACGATTTGGAAATTTAAATAATAGGCTGGGAGAGAATGTACAGATTTGGGTATGGGGGTATGATATACTGAAAACATAAGAAGAAAAATACATTTAGGATATATAGAAATGTGTCAATATATCTTAATTGTGGGCAAGCACTTATTTGTGTGAAGAAACATGCAGAAAAAATGAGGCATATTATAAAAACCGCATATGGTACACCGAGTGACCATGTGTGTAAAATATTGTACTAGTGACATTTTAATTCTGCTGTTCTTATTCGACAAACTTTAAGCTCTTTTAAAGGCTGCTGTGGCTTGACCAGGGGTCACGGGAAACACAGATCCTGCCATGTCGCAGCACCTGTGGAGCAGTCAGGGATTAAGTGTCTTACTCAAGAGCACAACAGCTTTGGATAATGAAAGCACATGAAAGGCAGCAGACCTCTGATGGTACATCTGCATCCCCAGGAGTCCAGATAATGGTACTGAACACAGACACATCCCATTTACACAGGGTTTGTTATTAACACACAGTGAGATATGAAAGCTGAAGCTACAGAAACAGTGAAATAGCTGTAATTTGGGCTTTAGTTCTCTTTTTAGTGCACTTTAACTCGCTTTTCACTCACCCCCTGCTGCATACAACCCATGATTCACACCGCTGCCTGACTGCCATAGCTCTGTCCTCCATTTATAAACATGGGACATACCTGTATTGATCCCCTGATCGCCCTGTTGCACAGACTACAATTAGCATGTTGTTTTGGATGTTTGTGAGACATGACAGGGAATGTTCTTGGAATATTGGCTGATAACGTTCTCTCGAAGTTATCAAAAATATTCTTGCGGTAATGTTACATCATCCTTATGTGTCACTGGCAGTATACAGTATAAAAACACTTGTTAATAAAATGTTTTAATCAATCAACATTTAAACATTTAATCAATCAATAACGTTAATACAAGCTTTAAAAAGCTGGACATTTTGATGTTTTGTTACGTAATAGAAAGGTTGGAGAGATTCTTACAACTTAAAAATGTCATTATGCTGATGTTTACAGTAGACTTCTCAACTAGCTTTTCCATTTTTTCAACCAAAAGAGTGGTATAACTTTTTTAAGTGGAACACAAAAGGAATGTTTTGTACTAGTTGCTGTTTTGAATCAGTTAACTAAATAAGACTTATGTTGTGAATGAATCATTCAGATTAATATTGTGAATTAGACAAACTGGTTAATAAACATCAGGCTCTAATTCTGTACATGTTCTTTTGCATTGTTTTCAAAGCTTGAAAGTCTTTGTTCATTGCCATTGCTAGTGCAATTCCTTAAAATCCTTCTTTTGTGTTCCACAAAGTAGTCACATGGATTTAATAACAACATCAGAGGGAATAAATGATACAAGAATTTGGATGAACTGTTCCTTTAAGAATTCCACTAAGCCTTCACTGAATTTGTACCTGGTTCATTCATAATTTCTTTTTATTAATTCATTTATCCTGTAGCAGAGTGTTCTCATTACAGCGGATTGAATCATCTAATGGTTGAAGGTCTTCTAGGTCTTGGTCTCTTTTATCTTCTGGATGTATGTTTGTGTTTTATTGTGTGTGACACGATTCACCTTTGAGTTTCTTGAGAGTACAGAATAAAGAAATCGTGTAAATCTAAACAGATCGATTTCCGTTTAACAAGGCCGCTTAACATTTAAAAGACAAACAGTCAAAAATGATTCAGTCATAAAAGCTATAAAAAAACGGGCTCAAATGGAATAAACGGTATGATCGCTATTTGTTTTATTAGGGTTTATATAACTGGTTATTTGTTGAGTTTATATACATTGTGTGACTTATAGGTTTTAATAAACGTCGAACCAGAGACACGTGCTGCAAATGAGCTATTAGCTAGACGCGTGTATACAGTGCGTCTGTTGTCCAGAAACTTGTGCAGCAATGTTACTCTGTAATGTCCCTGTCAAATAAAAAGTGTCATTAACGCGATACAACAGGCAAACATCGTCCTATTGAACTGTAATCAACTGTCTGTCTAACAGACACTTGTTATTTCCTTTCTTGTGACGCAAGACAATACGTGATGACAGCCAGTGTAATATATCTGATGCTCACAGTCTGGCGGGTTCCTTCACTAATCAATTCATGTTTGATTCCACATGAGCCGGAATCGTTCTTCCACCTTTTGAACTAAACTATGATGAAGACAAACTTAACATCAGATTTTGACATGGTTCTTTGTCATTCTGCTCTTACACGAGGGCCCGTGTCTGTCGTGATTGATTCCCTCTTTTGTCTAATGAAGCGTTGGGCTGCAGGAGTTGATCTTTGCTCCCATCATTCACAGTGTCAGTACAGTGACATCGATGCTCAGCGGAGGAAAAGCGGAACCACTGCAATGAAAGAGATAAGAGTCATAGTTCAAACTATCTATAGTTCTATCTATCTATCTAT
>JAZGTI010001478.1:0-44126 GCA_036877585.1 Botia kubotai
TAAGATATAATTCATTTTGGGTATATCATAACAGTCAATCTTTGATCTATTGTATTACCTACTCCCGGGCAAACTGTTTTGGCTAAGGGCAAAGTTACGTTTTATAAATATATTTTTATAATAAAATGTAACATACTGTTAAAGCATTGCCTTAGTACTTCTGACAGAATTTATTATCGTCTTTACTTCTAAACTTATATAATAAATGGTTGTGTTTTACATCATATTTCTTATATAATTTCACTTATATATTAAATATTATAAATATAAATACAGTGATTATCTGAGTAGGCAGGTGTTTCACGAACCACATAGTATTTTAAAATGAAAAGAAACAGCATTGTGTTTTATATTTTATTTAATTTTAAATATACATTTAAGATAACATGTATTGCCACAACCAGCTGAGTGACAGCATTAAGTATTCTGCTGTTCTATTTGTGCAATATCTGTTCTGTGTCCTGGCATCCTCTTTGTTTCCCTGAGTTGGATATGCCATGTCCAAACTACCAAAGACAAAAGTCTGAACTTGGTGTATTTGGTATTGAGAAAGGGCTTAGATCTACAGAGCTGTGGCTCCCCAGGACCAGGACTAAAAACCACTGCTTAAGAGGACATGATTGTAATAAAAAATTAATCTAGGTCTGCTATGAAATATGAGGTTGTGCGCTTACAGCCTAAATGAGTGACAGATCCTGCACAGAGAAGCCAAATTTGTCCAGGAAGGTGGTAAACAAAACAGTGGATGCCCACACTTTTTATTTGCTTCGCTTTAATTTTCACACAACAAATAAACAAAACAGAAAGCAGCCCTACCTCTGAATGACAGGCTAATACAGATTGATGTTAAGTTACTTTTATCTGTGGTTGCTATTGGAGACCTGCTGGAAAATTCAGCTTAATTACTGTAGG
Source organism: Botia kubotai (assembly GCA_036877585.1). Classification (NCBI taxonomy): domain Eukaryota; kingdom Metazoa; phylum Chordata; class Actinopteri; order Cypriniformes; family Botiidae; genus Botia; species Botia kubotai. The sequence continues at coordinate 913 of JAZGTI010001478.1, forward strand.
TTGCTGTATTTCAAAACATGGCAGGTGATTTCTAGCTGCAGGTCTAATCTAGTAATTTTCTGGTCCAAGATGGGTATTATCTAAACAAACCCTCTACCAGCCATATTGTACCATCTTAAGGTGTTTTTTTAGAACAACATTGTTACAGGTCAACCAGACAGTTTGTTCTAGACAATAAATTACCATCATAATTTCCAAGGCTGGAAACAAGTTAAAGCACCACGGTCCAAAACAACGCTACCATCTAAAGGGTGATTTTTCAGCAGGGATTCTATACATCAGACCCAAAGACATCCTCTGGGAATCAAACAGAGATACACACCGTACCACTGTCTCAGGAGTCCTTCTCACAATGACAGCACAGAGACAGACAAAATGCCTTGACAGACCCAGATAAGGTATGTAAAATGTCCCTGATGGAAACATCTCAGTTGTATGGCCACCAGAACTGACAGGACATAAAACTAGGGCAATGTGGCTCTCTGGTTAGCAATTCTTAAAAAGTTAAGGGCTTCTGCATGGATATATAAGGCTATTATCCTAGCAATTGACTTCCTGTTTAATCTGGATCATTAGCATTTAAAGGGATAGCTCACAGAAAATAATTTACACACCCTCAAGTTGTTCCAAACGTGTATAAATTTCTCTATACAGGAAGTATAATTTTCTCTATACATATTTTTGAACAGTTAATTGTGCCCCAAAACTGTTTTGATACAAACATTCTTCAAAATATCTTCCTTTGTGTTCAGAAGAACAAACATATTTATACAGGTTTGAGAGTGAGTAAATGACAGAATTTTAATTTTTCAGTGAACTATCCCTTTCAGCATAATTAAACTTCAATACGGATCATGCATTAGACACAATCAATCTACAAATATAATATATACCATTCAGACTGAACCCATAATTTGTGTTTTTTCACTTCCAGCATATCCCATTAATACATTCAACTTACTGTCAAACCAGATTTGATATATCTGTTGATATACAGTTGGTCTGTATTTTTCCCAGAGCAACAATAACAGAATAATGCAATTTATTTAAAAAAAACTTTTTTTTAAATCTTTGCAAACATAAATTAGGTTATCCACTTCTTTTTTGATATTGTTTTAAAACAATATTGGTACTGTTTATGTATGGTTATTGTTATAAAAAGCTGGTAAAAGAACACACACACACACACACACACACACACACACACACACACCGCTGAGGAAGTGTAGGTGGGTGTTTTATTAGAAAACCATGGCAAACAACAAAGGAACCACGTCCCTGTTCATTAGAGCAATCCTTGCTTTCAGCATGTTACAGCACAGACCATTCCTGCTTCTAGCACAACCACAGCTTAAATCAGGTTTTGAGTATGAGTGGGGATGCAGATACATTTAACTTAACATGAGGTCTTAACTCATTAAGCCCATGGTCAATAGTTGGTAGACTTACAATGACTCCCCATGGTGATGCTCCTGCTGGATTGGACAATACAAAAATTGTAATCAATAGGCAATTAAAAAGCAGATGTAATATCGTGTAATATTACTTCTTCAGAAGATACTGCATAATTATAGTTCCAAGCACTAGCTGAGATAATGAAGAGTGATACCCAAGGGTATGTCCTGGGAAACTTGTAATAGTGATGACTGGAAAAGCATTTTAGGGATTGCTTTGAGTTTAACAATTGTGGGTGCACTGCAAGAATGTTTATTTCCATATTTAAAGAAAATGAAGAACACAATGGCTAAAACCAAAATACCCAAAAATTAAATAAATCCCAATAATAATAAAGTAAAACAAAAACTATAAAGCAATCCATTTATTCTAGAATGCTGTCTTTTTGTATTGTGGCCCAAATACATTTTCATGCCAGCACACCACTGATAGGGTTAAAAAAATGATGATAATTTGCTTTTAAGAATCTGGATGCATTCGATTCAAAGTTCACAAATTGTTGCTGGGAATTAGATAACAGATCATGAAAAGAGCAAAAACTTCAGCATCCCACTTAAGATGTGAGATGGGCGAGAATAGTTGACTCACTTCAACCCAGGGGAGGACTGATTCTACTGGGTGTCAGATAAGAAAAAGGGAGACGGGAAAACCCAAGACTGCATTTGTCAGTTGGTGCCTTTTCAAACTTAATTGAACATGGATGAGATGAAAGAGGAGAAGACATAGGTCAAAAGCAGAAATACCTTCAAAAGCAAGAGCAGGCAAAAACAACCCAGCATCAGATTTTGAAGAATCTGTAATATATTCATCATATTCACAGGAGGGTGAAAAGTTGGAGGCAGACCGTTGCGTAATACTCAAAGGCAGGCAGAAAAGTTAGGCTGGTGAAGAAACAATGATAAAACAGCATACAGACGTTCTGAGGGGAAACACCTTAAATGAGGCTGACCAATGACTCAAATTAGAAGTTTTAGGCTTTTCTGAGAACAGAGTTCAGGGATTTGTGGAAAATTCAGAGGTAATTTGCACAGGCAAGGTTTGTTTTACATATATATTAGCATGGAAAGCTCTTGAGGTGAAATTAATTCACAAACCAATTTTATGCACATTTAATATTAAACTCTTGTGCCCACACAGTTACAGTACACCAGGACAAAAAACACATTAAACATTGACAAAAACCCTTCAGAGACACAGTTCTTAATTGCACTGCCACAGATAAGTGAATCAAACAGATAATTGTTCTTGAAGTGTGAAAAGCTTCCAAATGTAAAGAAACACTTTGATATGTGCTGATACAGTACACAGTGTTCAGTCTATAACCTCTTTGAGTTCACTTTCCCCAACAGCGCAGTATTTTTACAACTTGTCTTTCACACCTATAAGCACTGTTATGTAACGCTTCTTGATATGGGCATCTGAAATTCAAATCAGAATCTACTCTGGCTGTTTCATTGAATGGCAGGAGGTCAGCCTTTGCCAAATGGCTACGAGTCATTTGGCAGCTCCTGCTGTCATCTCATCAGCAAGCCCGTGACCATATGTCCATATGACTATATGTGTCACAACCTCCACTCCACTATATCATGAACATTAGGGCATATTTCCATCAATAACCCACTATAACATCCGTCCTGGAGGGCCACTGTCCTGTAAAGTTTAGTTCCAACCTTAACCAAACACACCTGAGTAAGCTAATCACTGTCTATAAGGATTACTTGAAAATTACAGGCGGGTGTTGGTATTGGAACACTATGGGAAAGTGGCCTTCCAGGAGTTAAATAACCCTGTACTATAACATCCTGCAAAACACAATGGCAACAATCAAAATGCACAATTTTATACAGCTAAATTAGTTTTTAATAGGGGTCCTATTATGCCTTTTTTTTAAATGTTGGTTATGTTTTGGGGGTACACTTCAATCGGTTTTCATGCTTTGTTTTTCAAAAAATGTATTATTTTTTTACATATTTTACCTATATTCTACACTGGTTCCAATCTCATAAAAAAACAGGCTGTTGAGTTCCTGGTTCTACAAAACCCCTCCTGAATTACGCAGTGATTGGATTAGATTGGTTAGCTGGCCTAGTTTTCTGTAATTGCTAGTGCCCATCGTGTGGAATTGTCATGGAGTTAACACAGAGGGGTGGAGTTTATTCAAATTCTGAGGTTTATGACATCACAAAACCAGGAAGAAGAGAGTTGTAGTCCCTTTTAATCATTTACTGTAGTCCTTAGCAATTTCTGTTAAAGAGAATATTTCCCTTTGCAGTGAACTTTAAGTGTTGTAACTTTGCAGGTATTGTTTATGCTATTGTTTATGTAAAAGTGGAAAATGTAAAAACGCATAATAGGTCACCTTCAAATAAGAATCATATGCTGGCAGGAAAGGACATTTATAAACTGAATTTGTTTCTAATGTGATAGAAAGAAAGGGTAATCTAAATAAACCAAGCAGAGCTTGTCCTTTTAACAATGTGCCAAGTGAATTTAAGTCCCAATCCTCCATACAAGCACAGACATGGCTGACATGTCAGTTGGAAGAATAACTGCTGTTTCTACATTACTGACACAAAACTGAGGTTACCAGTACTCCTAACAATGCAATCTCATGGAACGGCTGCACAACTGCATAAATTCACTGTGGCACACTGACCAAAGTCATCCTCTCATCTCTTTCTACTCAGAAAATCCTTTTTGCCATTGACTAAACTTCCTATCAAAGAAAATTGTGATCATACGCTGTCCTGCCTAAAGCTGAAATACTGCAAGCTTTGTCCTAATGCAGCAAGGAGCATTCATAAGTGAGAGGAAATTGCGTGTCACCTCCAACAAATTTCCACTGGTTAGGAAGCACAGAGGGCATATAAGGAACTCTCACTGCAGGGGTTCTTCCTGCTGCAGTTGTCTATATGCACTGCAGTGCATGTTTAGTGCTTACACATAGGACACCTGGAGGATGGGTTTTACAGCACTGCTTGTGTTTTCCTTATCAAACTGACCATTAAAACAATGTCAAAGAAATGTCCTAGTGACAAAGTTGTCCATATTTTAATACTTTATGGTACAAAATAATTTAGCTCTCATGCTGTGTGTTAGAACCTCTTGACATCTGGAATTAACATGCGTGTCCATGATCACATCCTCAGCAATCAAGCAGCACTTTACCACATTAATCGCAAATGCGTATAAAATGCGTGTAAAATATGTGTAAATGCACTCAAAACCAGGCCCTGAACGACTGGGCCAGTATACATTGCAACTAACGGGGAATGTGCTCATAACATTGGCTAATGTTATCTAAATGTTCTCTCAATATTCTTGCAGTAATGTTAGTAGAACTTTTTAATATAAACTTTTTAATATATATCATAAACTTTATTTTTAAGTTGACAATGGTGCCTTTTAAAATTAACTTTTTAATATATATCATAAACTTTATTTTTAAGTTGACAATGGAGCCTTTTAAAAATGTTAGAGTTTAAAAAATGTTTGAATAACTTTCTTATAACCAAGCAATAACATAATACAATGTTAAAAAATAACATTTTTATGTTAAAAATATCATTGGTAATTAATGGGAACAGCCTAAAATGTTTAGAAACATCATATTAACCTGTAAATAAAATACAGGTAAACGTTATAAGTTTGACAGATGGCATGAGAAACAGTATCATGTAGGTAAATTAAGAATTACAATTTTTAGGTAAACAATTTATTACCAGATGTAAAAAGCCTTTAAAACACTTTAATATTTAAATGTTTAAATATTTTAAGAAAAAACACAAAAGTTCAAAATGTTTTTGATTTTTTTTAATGACTGACAAAAAAAGAATAACTTGCTTGGCACAAAATAGCTAATTCTGTTTGAAGTAAAATAATGAAGAAACATCAAGTCCAGCATGTTCTCCTGTTTTCTCTGCTACATGTTCTTTCAAGACTGTAGCAGGAGTTATTTCAAGCTACATACGCAGTATTTTAAGTCGCTGTTGTAAACAGTTAGGTAGCATCTTACGTAACCCTTACGCTTTTACTCATTTTCTGTGATTTTATGTGTGTGCAAGACTGTTTTTCTTCCCAGGGCTGTTCCATGAAACTTCCCATCACAGAGTTTCTGAGAACTCATGCGAGAAAAGAATTGTAATCAGTGCAATTCTGGACAGAATTTTTCTCTTTGCCTGCGTCAAAGCAGGATGCCAAAAAAGTTAGTGCTTTTGTTTAGGGTTCCTGCTGACAGCTAACAGCAGAGTGGAGGCCAGATTGCTTCTTCAGGATGGAGGAGCTTACCGAAACACAGTGAGTCAGCTTCGTTGCGCTCCACGCTACAATAACTCAAACACACACTCAGCCTCACCAACTCCAGATGCACACTACACATGAGACTCAAGCCTTACAAAGTAAACTGTGGCAGTAACACGGTACACTGGTGGTATCTTTTGGCAAAGCCATGGTGCTTTGATATACATTATGGATCTGAATAAACACCCTATTCATGTACCATGTTATTTCTGTGGTACTTCAAATCATACTTGGTACATGTCTGTTTTAAGTAAAACATGAACTCCAGACGTCACATAACAACACAGAACTATACCTGACAACAGAATCAACAATTCCAACAGTATATTGTACTTATTTATATACCTTTGAAATTTAATCAAAAACTCACTAAGAAGTAATATATAAATAATTAAAAGATTTCATTTTTTTATGTTTGAATGTAAATACTAATGAAGAATTAACTTCCAATTTATGCTTGAAATTATGTATTCAATGTTACATTTTTTTAGCTGTATTTTTATCATAGTAGCTCAATGCTTCTACTCTGAATCCACAATTGTCTTGTTTCTTTTGTATTACTCCTAAGAAGTTCTGGAAACAATCTGTTTCATTATTTAAATGCCAGATGAATGTGCACCGAGTTAAATCATTAAATACTTTTCAACAGAGATGATTCACATACGCTCTGCAGCAGAAGACTGGCTCACACCCAGCCTCCCAAACCAAGACCTTTCAGTGAGACCTACATATTCATGATCTCTGGAGTTTATCTGCCATGCCAAGTCCCAGAACTGAGTCAGGTGCTGCTGACGCCTTAAAATTTAATTACAGGAAGGCAGTATGCTAATGTCCTGGTTTTCAACGAAGGCACAAATGAATTTCTATTGAATTATGGAGAATACTACTAACTAGCTGCTGCTTCATAAGTTCTATGAAGAGGAGGAGTACAATAGCAAACAATTGTAAAGATACATAATTATACCACAAATCATCCTATTTTCTTGTTGCAATGATAATGTTACCTTTAGTTTAGGTCACGTTTGAGGGTTAATGTTTATTATAAAAATACTGAGACTTATTTCTAAATTATATCTGTAAATGACACCTAGCATCTTATTTAATGCAAAGACACTGCATTTCACTGTATATAACCATAAAACCCATCTAGCAGTGGAACAAATATAGTGGAACATCTAGCAGGCCAAAAATAGTTTAAACAGGACTGCTGTTTAGTAAATGCAGTGGTTCTCAAACTTTTTCTGCCGGGGCCCCCTTTTGCCACCAGTGTGTGACACTGAATTTTACTGAATAAAAAAATCACAAGCCAATAAAATAACCATGTTTATTGAAAGTAACAATACAATTGAACAGAATATATGAATATATTAATTTATTCAGATTAGAATCAGATATACATTTTTTTGACTAATTATCATAATAATGTATAGTCCTACAAAGCTATTATTATCAGCGCATGTGAGCAGAGCATACCGTCACGAGAGGGTAGCATCATTTTACCAGCGTTGTCGAGTACAGCAGTACTACAGCATGTTACAGCACATTATGCGACGCTATTGCAAACAGGAACAAGTATACATAGACATTTTTTGTCTGCACGGTATTTGAGCAGACTTACTTGAGCGGACTGCTTTTGTGAAGTGCTAGCAAACAGTGAAGGCCAACATCAAGGGTCTGAAGATAGAATATAATACAGCAGCAGTCCAAGGGCAAAAGCGTATTCACACTTCAACTCTCACACAGAGCTCTTGTCTGCCTTCTCTAAAAGGGGAATGATATGTACTAACAATGAAAGACATCTGAAATATTCATCCTGAAAAGATGCAAATACATAAGCGTTATGCACAGATGACATGATTTATCGCAAGTCATGGACTGTAGGAATGGTAAAAACACAGCACATATACTGTGAACTCTAAACTGTTTCTGCATGTTCCTTAAATATGCATTTCTTGAAATTTATTTATTTATTTATGGAGATTTAGAAAAACAGGATTTTCTTTCAGAACTTGTTTTAAAGTCATCAAAGTTTTCCAAAGAGCCTGATGAGTCACTGTGGATGTCTCTATGTATTCGCATAGAAATGTTCTATTTTCAGTTTCCATCAAAATTTACAACAACGACTGTAATGCAATGCACGAAAGAATTCTTGAAAGACCTGATGGCATCAAACCTTTAGCATTCTTTCCAAGTTAAACTGAAACATCATGTACAAGTCAGATTGTGGCACTGACTTTGCTTATAGAATGTGTCATGCGTGTTTTCACACTGCATGTCTGGTCTGATTTCCACCAGCTGTGATGAATGTCCCAGATTAGAAGTGCACTATGCAGCAGCCCTGAGAAAGCTGACAAGCAGGATTATCTCTATCTGACAGCACAGAAATACTACTGTCTGACTGTGGCTACCGCAAGATAAGACTTGGCTGACAAAAAATCAACATTAATTTGCTGTCCTCTCTTATATCTTCAGTCACAGAAGACCAGTGATGGTTAGTAATGATGACTACAACAAAATGTATGTGTAGTCATACTTGCTTCTGGAGGACAGTGAAAAGGTGTCACAACAGGATGACTTCTAGTATACACCATTAATTACTCTTAAGAGAAACAGAAAAAACAGTGTTTGCTGTCTAAATACCATATAGGCAAAAATGCTATAACAGAAATTAAACTATATATTACTATATATACACTACATACATATACTATACAATACTATACTATATTATATGTATCACTTATATACACATGTATTATAATATTTATAAAATATATATTTGTATATGTCCTTGACAAGATTGACTATTACAAGTTTGTCAAGCTGAACAAGTTGGTCTGTTACGCTAACATATTGTGTTTAGACCGTGATTTACTGGGGTCTATTAAACACTGGAGGTGCCAAAGTGTAAAGCATTGATCATTTAGAAGGAAATTCCATTAATGTTTTCATTCTAGAACAGATGCAGTTTTCCTCTCTTTCAGTATTTCACTAAATTATAGTTTACTGGCGATTCTCTGTTGAGAAATTAACCTTCGGAGGCTTTACATTGGTTGCTCTCACTCTGACCGTGAACAGCTAATTGTCTCACATTTAATATTGCTTTGCCTTGGCTACAGGTTTTTAAAGAGGTGTGGATAAGACATCATTTACTGATAGCACATCATGAAACTTTTATCCTGTGGTCCCAAATTTGCCCTGTTGAATTATTCATGGTCTTTACTGCAGTCCAACTAAAAATAGATACTTCTTGTTTTTGCTTAGTAAAAAGACTTAGCGGAGCTAATGAAAAGAGTTTTTACAGAATTATTGACTTCCACTTCCTGGATTCCTCAACAATCTCTTTGATAATGATCTTTCTGCGAGAAGAGTCATTTATCATTTATCAACAGTACTGGTGCACCTGTCATACCTCTAACTATCAGTATACTTCAGTATAATTATCAGTATACAGCATACACGTTGGTTAATGGCCTTTGAAATACCATCACATCTGTATATTTAATAATGTTAAAGGGTTTTAAGCTCCCCTCTGCAATGCTGCTGTTAATCTCGCAGAACAGGAACATGAACATCTAATGGTCTGTTCTTCTGCCCTGCGAGATTCAGTTACTTACTATTTGGTTTGAGTTTTGTTGAAGATCCCCTGTAGTAAAAATCAAGCTTTAAATGTTTGTAGCACTATTTAAAATTGTGAATTTTTCTGTATTTATAAATATTGGAAACACTGTGATAATGTAAAAACACAAACAAAATATATAACACTGTGCAAGTATTTTTTGGATACTTTTTGAATACAAAAATCTTACATATTGTGCCTATAAAATGCAGTTTACCAAAGACAGTGTTAAAGATGTGATTTAAAACTGTCCATTTCCTACGTCACATGTATATTGGAGTGGAAGACAGGATGGACTAAATGGAGACAGGACTAATCTGCATGTTCCTGGGTCCACATATACTCAATGAAGCAAAGTATTAGATTTACATTCCAACTACTTTAAGACATGAAGAAATTATTTTCACAGGAAAAAACATTTAAATATGTCGTTATGACGATCAAAGATTCAAAGAGCTTTAAGGGTTAAAATGATCGAAATTATCGTTTACTGTCATACATGATAACCTTATTTGGTTTTAAATATACAGCCTTGTATTAGTTGATTCTTAATGAATAGGCGACCACCATGCATTCAACATGGTTTTCACTGCAGCAGTGATATTTATTTAAATGAGAAACAGAAAGATTTTCCGAGGTCAGTATCAATAATGAAAACCAACAAAAAAGAGGATGCATATGTAGCAGATTTGGAAACCAAATGACCTTTTCTCAGGGTTCCTCTTCCAACCTGCATATTTATTCCTTATAAATATTATATAAGAGTGTGCCTAAGCACATTGATTGATCACATGGGCCAGCTGGCTATGACATACAGGCATTAACAACACATACCAAAATAAATTAACAACTTCCAAATCAGTATTATAGTGTCATTTGAATTATGAGAGAGAGAGTCCATAATTTAATCTAAAATTTCATGATCCTTACAAATGTTTGGTGTGTTCAAATAAATCTGTGTCACACTTCCATGGATTTATCTAAACCCATGTACGTAATCATGCATAGATTAGAGTGGGAGCATATGCTCCTAGTCTGTCTGTATTCTGAAGCAATCACCAGACAAGCTCTAGTTTAATTACATCTCACTGTGACACATGTGAAATGGTGCCAAACTAAAGTGATTTAGTAAAAAGCAAAAATAAAGGGCAATAAATGCAGAGAGCTTTACTGTTGTTATAGAAATGTGAATAAGAAAGTGTACTTTATATGGCCAGCATTAAATGGAAGCTCACTGTAACATTACAAATGATTCCAGTAGGGAAAAATACTGTGAGCACAGAGGTACAGCCATAGACACCATTACAACAGGATAAACAAGTCTTGAATGTCTGAATCCTGAAGATGCAACAATACGTATAAATATCATTTATCATAGGGTATTTGTGTATCAAAATCATGCAAGTTATATTTGTAGCTAACTGCCTAAATAATAAATAACATAACTGTCACCAGGACATGCTAAAAATACAGTTTTGCAGATTTGTTCTGACAGTGTAACATAAATGCATATGGGAATATGGTAAATATTCAGTATCACTGTATTATCATTTGATACCATTACTGTACAATAGCACCACCACAGTATGTAATTTGAATTAGAGTATTTAATTTGAATTTTATAAAGAGATTCATATTAATCTATATTTATGTAGCCTATCATGCTCAAACTACCCCACGTGCAATACTAGCATCAGAAAATTTGAATTTTACTGGAATAGGAAGAAAGAACATTGACTAATATCTAGCAACTATATAAAACTAAACAGTCTGACATTTCGGGCATTGAAAAAATCTAAAGCTGTAAATTGGTAATTACATACCATTTTATGAACCTGCCCAAGTAAAAACAGCACAAAAAAAGAAAGCTTGTCCTCTTGTCCTATAACATCTTATAAGGCATTTGAATGTTTAAAGAAATTTGTGTGTGTGTGTGCAATCCAGACAGAGGCTGTCCTTATGTGTTAATCAGTTTAGTCTTACATGTGTAAAGTGTGTTATTAATTCTGATATCTCATAAGTGAGAGGTGTCAGTTGATAGGCTACTGTGAACTACAGTGTTCTTCATTGATTTGCTAAAAGCCAGCGCAGCACATCATGCCCTTGGCAACACAAAGTTGCTGCTTACCCTGTTTCGCTCTTGTTCTATTGGGTAATATAGATACATGCAAAAGATTAATAATCATTCTGATTATTAAAACAACCGTTAAAACAACTGATTATGACTATAATTGTATTGTGGTTTATACTTTGTAGCAAGCATTAGATCTCAAGGGCAATAGTTGTTTCCACGTTTGTATAAAAAGCTACATTTATATTTTGATTCACAAGTATGAGACCTCAGAATAAACAGTCGCAGCATTCCTTTCATTATAGTAAATTAATGTTAAGTTGTCATTGCGGGAAAAAAGACAGCACACAAGGGAGATTCAATATACAGTACATCAAGTACGTTGATGTATGAACAGCAACTTACCATAATACGCAGACGGGACTTCAGATTTTCTTGCCATCTCAGCGTGGACGGATAATTCGCGGTTTGACTGGGTTTGCAGGCGCAGGTTGATTTGAGAGATACGGCGCCGCGCGTCCAATTCCAAGTTTAATAGATTCCCTCACGCGACTGACGCGTCAGAGATGTTTACAGCGGAGCGTCATCACGCGTGCGGAGCGCGCAACGAGTCAGTGCGCTCAGTAGTGTACTGCAATAAGGTTGTACTGAACATTTACCCCTTTTTAAATCGCAAATGTCACTGTCACGTTATAGTTGAAAATACAATTATTTTATTCTACGAAATTGAATAGATATTCAGCAACGTTTGATACTTAACAGCAGCTCATTTTGTATAAAGTATACATATAGCCTAGGCGTTATCAGACATGCAGTAGCTAGTGCCTGAGTGCAAGTTTAGTTGGCCAAAGGTAATCCAGGGTGGTGTTGTCTATACAATTAAAGGGTGTTTTTGTTTGTATTTTAAGTGAGACTATAGCGCGGTCTAGTGGATAAAAGCAACATTGCCTCCTTAAAATACTTCAAAAAGAATACTCTTTAAATTTAAATAGTCTTTAAGCAGCAGTCTGGCAACCCCACCGTAAGTTTACGGATTTGCAGCTGCTTATTTGCGTCGTCCCATTCAATTAATTCAAAACTTTGTCAATTAAAATCTTATAGGAGAAGTTTAATTTAAATATAACACCCGATCCCTTTGTTTAACCAATTATTTGAAATCTGGTTTAAGTGTCCTTGAATTCAAAAGAACTATATTTATTTTGAAGTGTTATAATACGTTTTATTAGTAATAGTAGTGAACATGTTAGGTAAAGACCATTAAGGGAAGTACGAGCCCTATCAAGACGACTGACAGAACACACAATACATATTTGCTGTGCTACTGTTGTTTTATAGTCATAAAATGTTTCATGTTTTATTACAAGCCTTAAAATGCACACATTTATTAATTGCTTTTTTAATGCATTCTGAGAGAAATAAACTGTGGAGCTGTACGGTATGTAATGTTCTCTGCTATGTGCTGCCTCAGTGCTGTGCTTTGAATATCTTTTCTGTGAATGTCTGATGAGCTGTGGCATGAGATGATGTGATGGAAAACAATAAATTGAAAATGTGTTTCGGCCTCCCTGAAGTCCTCATGCTCCGCTCCATCTCAAATCCAACCTCAGCAACTCATTCGACTCTCTGCTTTCATCCAAGTGGCTCCCTCCATTTCATCTGCATTTCTGTGAAAGGTCGAAAAGGGCCAGGCCTGACGCCTGTCAATCACTTTGAGCTTCTGGTGAAGGGTGGTTTGTGTCATAGATGTGGCATTATAAATTCATAGATGTGGCATTGTGAATTCTCTCTTTTCTGTCTTCTATGACTGCAAATTGAAAGTTGCTTGAAGAAAGCTACCATGTCTTCTTATTCTTTGCTTTTAACACCGAGCATACAGGTTTAACTTTCAATGCGTTGTGTCATACATAAAAAGTATAGCTTTACTGTTTAGCATGGATCACGTTTTACTGTAATATCAGTAGATCAGATCTAGGGAAACACATGCCTAGGCAAAACTGCCTTTATACTTTACAGCGATTCGCAACAAGTAATTTTATAATAACGATTTATAATTTGAGCTGCTGAGTCAGATTCTACCAGTAATGTTAGTTTGGCTTTGTTAGACTTAACACTTAAAGAATAATAAAATATTTCTGTAATATAGTATATCATTCAGTATATAATTTTCTGTTTTTTCTGCACACACTAGATGGTGCCATTAGCATGCATTTCTAGGCTATGACCTGTAATAAACATGAGCTAATCATAGCTGTGCAGATTGTAAACCGTGTTAAAAAACCTTAAACAGGACAATAAGAACCTTTTAGTTTATTTGTTCCAGCCCCATAATTAAATTCTTATCAGCATAAATCAGTACATGTTTTTATATGTTTTACATATGTTTTAAAGGAGGATTAAATCTTAAAAAAACAGTACAAAAAGGTAATCCCAGAAGCAGCGTGAACACCTGATAGCACAGATTACATCTAATGTAAAAGGTAAATATTTCACATCTCAGAATGAACAAAATTATTCAGTTATGTGTACCACAAGCTTCTGACATTGCTGTTACTGGTATTATTGTACGCTGCATTTGAAATGGGACCAACATTAAACATATACTATACTTACGTCTAACAACAAATATAGTACATTTCCAATTTAAAAGCCTTTCCTAATTTATCCAAACAATACAGGATTTAAATTTTTTGTATTGGACCCTTTTCATTATGGATTTATGTCATAAGACATAACCGTCTGGCAGAGGTAGTTACAGTTTTAAAAAGATTTTAGAGATCTGCACAAGTATTACAATTATAGACATCTATCTATTATATTCAGTCCCGTTTCTTTTCTCGTCCTTTGAAAGCATCCATGAAATTGAAGGCCCCGAAGTACATACCCAGAATGACAGACTGCTTATATGGAACCAAACTGCAAAACACAGCAATATTAAATTATACTTCAATATACTTTAGAATATAATAGAAACCCTGAACAAACAGCCCACATGACAACCTATGATCTAATAAAACACCATCTCTTTGTACTATTAAAGAGCTTACACTGCAATTACTTTAGAAGAATATGTGAAAAGGCGAATGCTCAGTAAAGAAAATAATATCCAGGACTGAAAATGAGATAATTCACTTCTAATTATCATCTAATGGACAGAGACTCTAAATTTCCAGCCTCAAACTGGAATATTTCAATAGCGAATGTACTAGATTTGATGAATTAATTATATGATTAGAATCAGACAGACAGATAGTTTTAAACATGTGTTTCTGAAAAAAGCACAAAGAACATTTAAATAATAAAGAATGTTACTTCCCATTCAAATACTGCAACCTTGATAATTAGGGTTCTACTGTCCAGAACACATTCAAGACCAAGCACAGGTTGGAATTGATTGGCAAATTTTATGCACTGAAGTCGGTCTCACAGCCCACGCAAACAGGTGTTGCTTTATCTGCCTGAGTCTGCCAGTACTGGCATCAGTAATTGTCACAGCTGCACAAGAGGTTCTAAGAAGTCTTTGGTGTTCAAGTCACAAGCGGGTTAAAGGTGTTATGAAATACAGGACAGGTTTCTTTACATCATTACAGTTAAAACACATACCAGTTCTACAACTTGTGGAACTGGTTGCAGCATCAACCCACTTGATTCTTTTATGATGCTGTGTGAGTTTCCAAATTCAGATAATGCACTTATTCATCCATATTAATAAATGGATTAAATACAAATGCCATTTAGTAGGCCCAGCAATGTACTTTGTTTTTAAAAGTAACATAATTTACTGGAAGAGTTTAAATGCAAGACAAAAACAGTGTTTCTGTAGCTGAGTCAATAGAGCATGGTGCAAGCAACATCAAGATCATAGGTTTGATTCCAAGGGAATGAAAGGACAGATAAAATGTGTATCCTGATTGCGCTGTAAGTCACTTTGGATATGAGAATCTACCACATCCATACATGTAAATGTAACAACTAGTCCAAGTAAAGTTAGCTATTTATGAGCATGCTTCCAACTAAATGGCATTCAAATAAAAGACTTAATTAAGCAGGTCATTTTCACCTGATGAAAGATTAATGCTTTAATGCCCCAGGCAGATGAGTAAATTCACACAGCCTCTCAATGAGGTCAGCTCTTAAGAAATAGTTTAGTTCCAGAGGCTGGACTCTGACTTGGACCTCTGGATCTTTAGTTCTTATTGGCCTCTTGTTTACCACACAGCAAATTTTCTTTGACATGATAAAATACAATGGAATTATTCATGTCACTCCCTTCCCTGATAACACCAAGCATACAGGTTTAACTTTCAATGGGTTGTGTCATACATAAAAAGTATAGCTTTACTGTTTAGATCCACTGCATAGATCATGCTTCAGTGTAAAAGCCAGCACACACACACACATCTGTGTGTGGATATATCAGTAGATCAGATCTAGGGAAACAGATGCCTAGGCCTTTATACCTTACAGCGGTTCGCAACAGTAATCTTATAATAACGATTTACAATTTGAGCTGCTTAGTCAGATTCCACCAGTAATGTTAGTTTGGCTTTGTTTGACTTAATACTTAAAGAATACATAAATTAACCTGCAATTATATGTTTTAAACAGACATGGTGACATTGAGGCAAAAGTTACAGACTGACACTTGTGTGAAATGTTAACATTATTGCACATGATTACTGACTCATGGCTTCTGAGGTTTGGGTTACACTGTTAATGTTTATCTTTATAAAATAACGTTTATATCCTACTCGGTACTCTGTTTATATCCTACTATAGTGCTTTAGAAAAGCTGTCATTCATATCTTATAGTATATCTGAACTATGACAACTTAATATATGACAAGAAAATAGCTGTGACATATCTGGAGATAATCACTTTGAGGGAACTTACCCTTTCAAAGCCATCAAAAAATATAAGGTCTTTGGAAGCAAAATGTAGACTTGATCTGCCAGAATGCCACTGACGATACTCTTAGCAACATAATCTGGATCCAAGATAGGCAGCAGTCGGGGCCACCTGCACACAGTAAAACAGTTTGTTTTGCTCTACATGGTTTTCAAAGTACTACCAAGAATGCCCTGACAGTAATAACATAGTATATGTCAGAAAGAACAATCAATTCTGAGTGAATCGTCAAGGCTCCTGTGACATACTTATTAGGTATTTCAACAACAACAATTAATATAATCCTAATTTTTAAACTGCACTGGAGGGATCAAAAAGTGAAATCCTGTTAATGTTCTTAACCCATTCAGACAACACTTGAAGGGTCCATCAATATGCAAAGCAGAACCAGCCCCAAGGCAATATCAATACAAAGCACGTACTAACAAGACAACAACATGCTTAGGGGCATGACAATACATGACAATAACAGAGTTTTGCCCTGTTCCACAAGCTACTTTAAACAGATGAGACAGACATCTCTGGACATCTCTTCACACAGACATCTCTAGCTTTATTCTGAACACATTCAGTTAAGTTTGTGTCACCAGTGCTTAGCTTGTGGTGCTTTATTAAGCCAATTCCACAGTAGTCTGTGTCTTTATTTTGATTGTATGAATTTTGAGATTGTATGAACAGTGGGAGAAATCTTGCCTATGTAGATTCTGATTACGGCTAATTAGAAAACAACACAGAACTGAGGTTACACTGAAATTATGCCCTTTCGACAATTTGTGAGACATGTGTACTGAGATACTGAATATAATCACAAAGGCAGCAATTTTAAAGAAATAGTTAGATAGCATAGATGTTTTCAGTTACCTATTTATACAACCCTGGAAACTTCAAAGAAAGAAATGTGTTTGGCTATGCAGTGGTGATAGTATACCTTGTTCCACAGCCATCAAACATGCCTGTGTTGATGAAGTATGGACAGACAATAGTAGTTTTGACTCCATCTTTCCCCTCAGCAATTAGCTCAAGGGCTACTGACTCAGCGAAACCCACAGCTGCAAACTTACTTGCACAATAATCTGTATGAAAAAAGGGTAGATGTAAAACAGCTGCTCATTCAAAAGCAGCAATAAGCAGGAAAGCAAACGAGTACGAGGTATAAAAAGTGAGAACTAGTTTGTCCTCTTGGTCTGTTCAATTGAATGGAACTGAATTCATTCAGTCAAAATCTCATGTTATAAAAGATTCAGTGCTACATGCAGGCTATTTAAGACAATACTGGCTTATTAGACGACAATACTAAGCTAAACTGCAAACTGCCAGCCCTCTCTCTTCTCACCGTTTCCACAACTCAGACCTCAAATACATAAAATCTTACCCTTTACATGCATAGGTAAAGGTAAAATGTGTTTTTGAATGATCACTAAGACTTGCCGCCACTTGCTGGCAGTTTTAGTTGCAGTTTTTAGTCAGTCATGTTCAACATATGGGACCCATATGGGGTCTCGGTTGGTAGCCCCCATCGTCTTTAAAGTAGTACAGACCCAGATGGGTATATATTTCTGTGCTCCTGCTGAAAGTCACGATTTCTGCATTCCATGCCTGGGCAAAAAGCATACTGAAGCAGCATTCCACTGTGATGTTAAGATTACGACTCATCTGTATTATTACAAGCGGTGTCCCCTATGCAATCCCCTTCCCCCTACACAGGGAGATCTCAGGAGTGCAGCAGGAGATTTTTTGCTGAGCCAGCCCATAACAGACACCGCCAGGGTGGGCTGGGGTGCTGTATGCAATAGGCATGTAGCCTCATGCTTCTGGACAGGAGCTTGACTGCTGACATAATAATTGGCCATGCTTCTTGCCCTGCACCATTTCTGACCATTGCTTCAGGGCAAGCGTGTCCAGAAAGACAACATTGCAACAGTAACACATCAATGACCTGCAAAGTGTTCACTCTTGTCGCATGTCACAACTCGCCTGCCAGATTTTCTCCTCTAGAGTCATTTGTGGCTCAGATCACTTCAAGCCATTCCGTCACAGGCGAGCTAAATCATGCAAGCAACACATTGACACAACAGCTTACGCTTCCAGGAGAATGGAGACTCCATCCCCAGGTAGTCCAGCTAATTTGGAGTTAAATCGATTTGCTCCCTGACCAAAGATACTATCAACACAGACGAGCTGACACATAGCTGGCTCTGGGATCTTCGCAAACATGTTTCCCCCAGTGACGCTGCTTGCACAGATTCACTGCAAGATCAGAGAGGCAGCAAGACGGCACATAGCAGACTTAAGTGGTCAACTCCCATCTGTGGTAGACAATATCACTCTGGCAAGAGCTCCCTTTATCCGACGAGCATATGCCTTCAAGTGGAGTAAGTTGGCTGGTTGGTGTGCTTCTCATTGAGAAGTTGTGAGTTCTGATTCACAGGTTAAATCCTCCTTGGGACCCTTCGCTAGTAGTGCAGACTGCTGCCTTTGAGCCGCTTGAGTCAGTGAAGCTTAAGTTCCTGTCTCTGAGGACAGAGCGCATGACTGTGTTCATATCCATCAGGAGGCTCGGGGACGGGCAGGCATTTTTAGTCCATGAAAAATGCCTAGAGTTCGGGCCAGCTGACTCATGTGATCTTGGGACCCTGGCCTGGATATGTGCCCAAGGTTCCCAACACTCCTCCCAGGGATCAGATGGTGAACTTGTGCAAGCACTGCACCTGAAAGAGGCAGGCTCAGCCTTTGTGTTGCTGTGTCTCATTCATGCCCTGTGCATCTACGTGGACCGCACACAGAGCTTTAGGAGCTCTGATAAGGTCTTTGTCTGCTTTGGAAGCCAGCTGAGGGGAAAGGCTGTCTCCAAGCAGAGGCTGGCCCACTTGACAGTGGATGCCATTGCCCTCGCATCCCAAGCCCAGAGCATTTTGTGCTCTTGTGGTAAGGGCCCACTTGATGAACTTGAACTGCCCTCCTGCTGGGTGTTAATGCATGGCACCTCTCTGGCAGACATCCACAGAGCTCCGGTACAGACAGTTTCCTCCTATGTGTTGGGTACAAGTAGCTTAGCTGGGGGCACTGGCTTGATGTTTGCTTGCGGTGCCATTTCCCTCTAATGACAAAAAGAGCCACTATTGCAACCCTTGTTTCCTGAAGGAGAAAACGGCGACATTAGGTGCCACCTGCCACAACCTTGGGCCACCTGTGGGGTGCTGGGATTCCTTTTCGGCTCCTCAGCACAAACATAGACGAACGGTGTTGCAGCCAAACTTATATATCCATCCAGGTAGGAGTGGCTCATGCAAATCTCACTTCTCCATATTCATTGGCCGTTTTTCACAAAGGCGAATGGGGCTTCCAAGCCAGGCCCCATAAATCAGTCATTAAAAACGTTTAAGGTGGATTGGATTTTTGTTTTTTATTTGTCAGATTTGAAATATAAATTAACGCAATATTGCATGGTATTATGATACTACTTGGTACCATGATACTTCAGCTGGTATAGTACTGTAAAATATGTTTATGGTATTGTGACAAACCTAGTAACACGTAAGAAGACAAAGGTGAATTTATTACCCGCAAGTCCATTGACTCCTATCAAGCCTGCAGAACTAGCAACACTGACTAGATGTCCATGGTTCTTTGCTGCCATGGCAGGGAGGAAAGCTTTATATGTCTAAAACAAAGTCATTACCACAAATTAGCAAAACAGAAACAAGAGACAGTGTAATGTTACTACATTTCTTTCATACCATATGTGTTATTCATATATAATAAATAATATATTCATAAGCTGTAATTCATAACTTTTTGTTACAAAAAACAAAACTCAGTTACGGCACAATTAATAATATATCAATTTTCAAACAGTCACCCTGACTTGCTACAGTAAGTTTATAATAATGTTTTATAATTTGAGCTGTCAGGTCGGATTTCACAAGTAATGTTAGTTTCCATTTGATTTCAACACAGGTAAAGTAACCTGCAATTTTATGTTTCAAACAAAGATGACAATGGAAAGACAAAAGTTACGGAACACAACTTTAACAAATATTGTTATCCTACCCAAAAGTGGGACATCGCGTTAACTTTTAGTGTCTTCTCAATGAGTGCATCAGGACTTTCCATGAACTTCTTACCACTCACAATGCCTGCATTGTTTATAAGTATGGTGACATCACCAATTTCACCCTTTACCTGAAAGAGGACAACAGATAAAATCATCAAACATATGAATACGACCTCTTATTTGAACCTTACGGGGTTAAAGAGCTTTAACAATACAGTGTATACCATTGCAAACTATCCTACATCCATAAAAACTAAACGTTGTCCAAGTATGATTTGGTGATTTCTAAAAATATTGGCCATTTTATTGAAGGCCATGACAACCATTACTTTTAAAACTCACCAGCATTTCTCCTATTAACATTCAAACATGAAAACTGAGCATTTCAGTTTACCCATTATGTAAGCTTAAAGGTTGTGTAGCAGTGTGATAAAACACCTTCTATTATGCTTAACAATATAAGAAACATTTATATTGTCTAAAGCAGTGAAGGCATGTCTTTAATTAGTCAACGGACACTCCAGTTATATTAAACAAATATTTAGGTTAAGACTGAATGAAATACTCCATTCCAGGCAGACAGCTCATTCCTTTACATGAGAGCAGGTTTGAACCTGGTGTACCTGATCTGCCACTCGGTAGACCACTGCCTTGTCGCTGCAGTCACACTGGTAGTAATGTACCCTTGACGCTCCTTTGTCTTTAACCTGCCTTGCAGTCTCTTTTAACCCATCCTCATTGATGTCCCACAGAACCAGCGAAACGTCCAATGTGGCAAACTCAAGGGCCATAAGCCTACCAATACCGCTGCCTGCTCCAGTAATGAGCACAATTTCACCTGACACATCCTTCAACTTCGGTGGGATCAGCAGTTTTATGAAGGCCTCCAGGTGGTAGTAGATGGTACATAGTATCAGCTGAAGAGTTTCCAAGATAAAGTTCATTCTGAGACTTACAGTTGACCTTATGAACAACACATAATAATGAACAGCAAATCACACAATGTGACTAAGACAGTCTTATAATCAGGTTTCACAAGCATTACAGAAAACCAGTGTAGTCAGTGTTTAATTTTTAACACTCCGATTGAAAAGATAACTGATTATTAAGTTGATAAAAGTCAACGTCTACATTAATAAAGGTGGATTAAACTATATAGTAAAATGAA
Source organism: Botia kubotai (assembly GCA_036877585.1). Taxonomy (NCBI): domain Eukaryota; kingdom Metazoa; phylum Chordata; class Actinopteri; order Cypriniformes; family Botiidae; genus Botia; species Botia kubotai. The sequence continues at coordinate 22,485 of JAZGTI010001478.1, forward strand.
ATAAACTATACATTTGGACATTTAGCAGGCGCTTTTACTCAAAGAGACTTACAAAGTAAGGCGAGGTTTTAAGCCTTAAGAAGTTCTAAGAACGCAATAAAATAACATTATTTACCTTGTTTTGTGAATGGCAAGTTCTTAGGTAGTAGTAGGCGCAGTAGGCGCAGAGCGCAGTTGACAAATAAATATTTGCTTTTCAAACTAAACAGGTTCAAAGTCCAGTTTAGTTCGAGTAAATCGTGTTAATGCCGCCCACCGCCGCGTTCATACATGTGGAGAGCCTGACGACACACTACTTCTCTAGTACAGTAATGCAGGTTAACTCGACTTTACCTGATACAGTGCAGCAAGGGTACAGGACGGGCTAACACTACGGATATGATCACATGATTCAGCGCACTTCGCGCATTGGCTTGTGGGATTTGTGGGACGTACATACCAAAGCCCAATTTTGTACATACTTCAGTGCAGCTTTCTGCACGTGCTTACGTGATTGTTTTTTAACTGATTGAAAAACGAAACGTATTCTGTTCCAATAGTTGCATGTTTGCATAAAAACCTGCAACTTTGAAGAGTGTTGAAATGGAAGTGTTTTAGTTGTTTACTCGTTCAATAAATTTCGTCAGTTTTCTTCTTGATCATAAGGAAACTATATTTTTATTAGGGGCGTGCCAAAGACTTACGTTGTTTCATTAACCCATTAATAAAATTTAATGGCAAGATAATATTATGATAACGAGTTATGTCCATAAGCACATGTCTAAAACAGTCACACATTCCACGGATCATTAAGTGGCAGTTCACTCAAAAATTACAACTCTGTGTTTTACTCACCCAGTATTACCCATATTTTTGTCTTTTACTCATGTTGTACTCTTACAGAATCTATATGTCAAATGGGGTCATTTAGTGAAATGTCCAGCCTGGACATTTTTTACACAAGTTTGCAATTTTTCTAAATTGTATAATAATAATATAATCCTCACATTTTAAACCACTAGACTAATAAGCTGTATTCATTTTGTATAAAAAACTTTAAAATCTTTAATCAGAACCCTTTTTTTAAGACCCTAATGCTAATGTTCATTATAAAATAGCTGCCTACTAAATAAGTAAATTTATGGACATAAAATATTGATTTGAGTTTAAATTATTTTAATATTGGGCACCATGGAGAGACAGATGCATGAAAGCCATGTAATAGTGGTATAGTGGAATAAAGTAAATCCACAATATAGTACCAGCTATGATATAAAACACCTGTTCACCAGTTTGCCAAGAAGAAAACTATTATTATTATTATTTATTATTATTATTGTGTAGAAGTTTCCTGCTACGTTATATTGTGACTCCACTTTGCATCAAGCCTGACCATGCCCTTCAGCTCTTAATATTTCCAATATTTCATTGCCTCTGTACTTTATTGCTAAAGTAAGACTTAGCTATTAAAACCAGTTAGGTCTTACATCAAAAACTACTGAGGAGAGCCATTAAAGCAATGACATCTTAACAATGGAAAATGGCTTCCAGAGGAAGGATGACTTGATTTTAAAGAAACAAATATCTCACTGAGACGTTTCAATTCTGCAGTAAGATGAATTTATTGTATTCTGTACAGCTAATAGCTCAGAAACGTTGCTTTAATATAAACAAGAACAAAAGCTGTTGAAAAGTAGTGAAAGAAATGCATTCATTATTAAAACATCAAGTGTTGACGGTAGACTGGAGATATAACCTCATCTACAATGTTCAATGGGAGCAGCAGACTAGCTAATGTGATGGGATCTTAAGAGAACAAAGCAACACTGTCAAAAGGACTTTTAATTTGTGGTGATGTAACCCATAAATCATTAGATCATTAAATGAGCAAGGCCTAACACTCTGTGGCATCTTTATCCAAATGTCCCATCTGATGGGTGATGCACTTTTTTTACATAAACCTACATAAACATTGTACACCGGAGTGCAATATTCTGCAGCAAAGACAAAAATAAATAGAAATAAAAAATGGCTTCACATGATATTGTTACAGTGTAAGAGCTACACAAAATAGGAACAGGATATTTATAATGGGTGTCCGTTTTTTATCTGTTGTACCAGATTCTAATCCATAAATCCTCCATATCTCTTCTGCATGTTGGGCAGTGCTGTCTCATCTCCGTCCTCCCAAGTGCGTTTCAGAAACCCATTGCTTCTCTGGTTATCCAGCCAGTCAGGCCTGCCCACTCTGCGCATAAACCCGCCATAGCGTTTGTGCAGGTCTCTTCCTGCCTCCCCTAGACCACCGTTCCCCTGTACGCTCCTCATAAAGCCACCATAGCGTTTGACGACATCCCCATTGTGCTGGTTATCTGACTCTGAGCTGAGGCCGATTTTGAGGATCTCTCTCAGCAGTTCCACCTGTTGATCTTCATCTCCACCCTCTGCCCTGTCCTTCTTCATAAAACCTCCATATTTTTTACTAACAGTCTCGGTGCCGTCACTCTCAGCCGGGGCCTCTGCCCCAATCTCTGCTGCCTTCTTAATCATGAAGCCCCCATAACGCTTCATGAAACCCCCATATTTTTTGGTGAGAAGGTGGTCAGCACTCTCTTCTTGCTTGAGGTTGTCGATAGTAAGTCGCTCCTCTTCATTCAGGATGTCTTTGCAGATTTCTAGTTTTCTGGAGTCCACAGTACCTTCACACTCCAAGGTGCAAGTCTATGGAAAAGATGATTAACTAATCAATGAAGGAAAACAACTGGTCCACCAGAGGTCACACTAATGCAGTATCCTAAAAATTCTACCCTACAAAGCTACTAATTACTACTAATTGCATCTAAAAAGTAATTCTATACTGTTTAAAATGTCATGTGGTTTAGGTTTCTGAAAAAAATCCCTAATAATTTAGGGATAGGCAATAAAGGAGCTGGATTTGGAGAACTTGCTTTAAATAGATAATTTTCATTTGATGTAGCAAAAACATTTATTCTCAAATCCTTAATTGCACTGCTAAAATTTAAGCATGTCTTTTTTGTCAAAACCTGTGAATCTCCATCACAAACATAATTTTGTCAATTAAAAACTCTCTATTTGTATACTGCGTTCACAGAAAATAAAAGGACAATACATATTTTTTCATCGTGTTTAAAGGCATATTTTAACAGAGTACTGTATAGCATACATCAAATGCTATTAATGTTGAAGGCACTTGTGTATTTCTGAGGACAAACTACAAAACAATTTTGCAAAATACAAAAAAATATATAATTTTGCCTATTCATTATACTGTGTTAGATTTTGTGGTAGAAAGGAAAACATGAATGTTTTATGTTTAGCAGGTTAATTATTACCTGCTAAATAATTAGATCAAACTCACCACTGTGTCGCTTTCAGTCTGTTGGCGGAACAAGCGATAGATGCAGAGCGCGCAGTCTCTGCCGCATTCAGCCTGAACTGTAAGCACGAGACAGGCGCTAAACGCCAGCGTCCACCAGGAGTTCACAGTTAACGCCATGGGCTATGCACGGAAAATACAAGGTACATAACTATTCATGCATATAGATATAATGCAATTATAGGGCACATATAGGTTTAATAAACTATGAAATTAAAAAATATTATACTATAACGCACACGAATAGCCTAAATAAGTTCAAAATCTTACCCAGGTTACTTTGTCTATGAGACACTATCAATACTTAACCAGAGTAGCAGCACATCAAATCATATTCAGGAGCATCCATTATTCACCTCGGAAACTTTCAGTCTCTCCATAGTTTACCTGTTTACAGAAGTTTTCCTTGGTAATGCTTACCGCGATGAATGGACGAATACGTCGGCAGCTTTTCTCCAGGAGTGCAAAGATTAACAGCCAGTCACTTTTCTCTGATGCTGGAGCCTGAAAGCGTCGCCGGTTTAGTAAATACTCTCTCAGACGATGAGGATCACCTGCACTGTTCGGAAATGTCTGTCACGGACAACTTTAAACAGTGTACCCCCAATGATGTCACGCCGTTTGAGGTCTGACGTCAGCAGGAAGCTTCATGCCTAGAATGACGGCGGTGAACACTTTTTGCCCACACAAAATCAACTGTGTGTGTTACTTCAGCTTATAATTATGTTTCAGGTGATTTATATACAGTTTATGGCTAATTACTAAGACAAAATAACTGAAACCTATTCCTAAACCGTACTGGGTCTAATTTCCATAATATGATACATTATGCTGCTGTGATAATCAGTTTATTTCTCTGCAATCCGCACTCTGTACTTGCTGTTGTGTTTCCAGGGGAAACCTTTCCAGGGGCTTTTTAAATTGGCCAGGGTTTTTCAAATAAACCTTTTTTAATCCTTTTAAATGAGTAGTTTTATGTCTTTACCTAAACAAGCGTATTTGTAAAATATTGTTAGTGTGGTGATGAAATGCTAATGTTACACTGCTTCATTACACTGTTCAGCTATATTTCCCTGGTTATATTTTTAAGAGGCTTTATTGGCAATTTCTAATATACACCAAACTGAAAATACCTTTTAAGGCAGTTCTGGGGAAATAAAGAGTGTATAAAACAGTAAATCATATTCATAAATCTTACATGGCATTTCTATGTGTTTGAAAAACAATAAATAATGGTTCATAATTAAGGATTAAAGTAATATTCTTCATAAATGTTATTATAAAGTTTTGGTGAGAAAAAAATAGCTTAGGGGTCCTTGGGTTGGCTGAGAATTTGGGTGGGGACCCCTGACTGGTTTACAGGAAAAGTCATTTACAAACTTACATAAAGGCTCATCTACCTCATTGAATTTATGAACAACTGACATAAATTTGACAGTTATCACAGGAAATTACAGATCTGTCTATTGCAGGTTCCAGGTGTAGTCTGAAGTATAAGAAACTGTCATAAAGCCCTGGAACATTAATCAGAGGCTTTGAATAATAGAAATGTTCAGTCTTTAGAATTAAGTCAGGCCATATTCTAATAGACCCTCCTCTATTTTGTGTGTTTACAAAAAAAATCTACAATTCTATTGATTTTCTGAAATGATATGCAGGGAATTTAATTCTCCACTTCAATTCATAATATATACGCCTTTCTTTAAGTTTAGAAGTTGGCTTTAAACATACACTGACAGCAGCATCTTCATGAGTAAATAACTTCAAAACAAATTTCACAGCACTATGAGTATAGCTAAACACAAAGTCTAGCTACACAGTTAATGTCCGTAAACACATTTCGCTAATTAAGGTAGAAATGTGTGTTAGCAATAACATTTCAAAGATAACACAGGGACAACTAAAAATCCTTTCTTGAATCCAATTAGGAAACCTTGTTCCGTAAATTGCAATTAATTTTAAACAGTTTTACCGAGTGAAAGTAATGCTGTTCTTATTAATTCAGCAGACTACACAAGTCTAATCATAATCATGCACTTAGTCACTGTCTTAATTTAAAGGTTTTAATCATTGAGTAAGGCATGGTGTATACTTTTGATGAATTTTCAATAAAATGTTTCATAATGAATCACTGTAACAATCCCCTCAACGTGAACAATGTTGACTTTCTTATATAAATATAAAAAATAACTAAATTTTTATTCATTTAATCCCATTTGCTTTAAAAAGGCTGACAATGTAACAAAAAAATACAAAATGGGAAGTCATAGAGATAGCAAGTAATTTCAGCGTGGACCTGTTTTAAGTGGCAATTTGCATAGATACCACTATAGCTTGAATGTGCTGCTGGAGAATTTTAAAACATAATATTGATCGATAAAATTCAGGGCTATTACTAAGTGATGATGGGTTTGCCTGCTGGGCAGATATAGCTAAAATATCTGCGTGTTTATCAGGCCATTCTCACTTTCATATTGATGAGCTATGAAATTTATGTACATCGATTTTTTTAATGTTGACATGTTATTGCATATTTAATTATTGTATTAAAAGTTAAAATTAGTGCTGCCTAAGTTCTAAGAATCTGGCCTGCTGACTAAAAGGTTGCTAAATCCCAGAAGAGACCCAACCTAATCCCTTTAGATCACACTATTGTATGGCACTGTACCCTTGACCAAGGCAGATTGTTTTTGCAAATTAAGTACTCTCTATGTCACAAAACACTAATACTACATATCAAGTAAATGTCAGACATAAGTGCAGACGAGCTCTGAGAGAGCAGCAAAACATTTGTTCAGAACTCTTTAGAACATGGCCTTGTATGAACAGAGTTCATGACCTGTTGGGTTTCTAAAATGCACACAAAATTCTGAAACAACTTATAACCTAACTTTTAAACAACTCTTAAACGTCTTATTTCAACTTCATATCAAACCAAACTGGTCAAGTTACAATAACAAAAGTCAAACTTCCAAAAATTAAAAAGAGATAATTGGGGCACTATTAAATATGATTGGCTTTTGTGATCTGAGTAAGCAGACTTTTAATCAGACCTCATATTTTCTCAAATAGCCCTCAATTTCCTGCTGGGTGAAGTAAGGATATCAGTACCCTAATTACAATGTCGCTCAGACTATGGCCGAATAGGACCAATGACTGGTATAGTTAATTAAATTCTGCCATGCATAGAGCACTAGGCTACTGTGTTGTGCACATTTAATTTATTATCAGCAATAAAACTTTTATATTTACACCTTCTCAAGTGGATAAGATACTGAACTTAAAGGAAAGAGACGTTTTGTTTGGCTGCTTTTGAGTGTCAAACCCGAGAAGTTAATTTCATCTTCCTGCAGTTATAACTTTATTGCCCACCATTAATTCAACAGAGGGGTTCACATGAAAAACAGTAAACACATGCCTTGTAGATTACCGTATATATATTTTTGAACTTTTAATTGAAGTTTTTACAGGCAAGTTATAAAATGTTTAATCAAATTTATATTTTATGGAATGTCTGAAAATGTTGTAGATGTTTTGTATTACATACTTCCAATCCAAATCAAACATTGCAACAAGAAAATTACGGCTTAATTGAAATTAAAATTAAAGTATGTAGCCTTTATTAATTCAAAGATCAATATTTACTTAAAACATGCATTGCACTGTCAAACCTTTGCTGGCCCAAATGTGCATTAGTATGACCCTGTCAACTGTTCATAAAAGCACACATTTTATACACACATTTTATACTTGCTATGTGTAAAGTAAATGTAAAACTGTTTTGTGTTCTCTAAAATTCGATTCAGCCACAAAACAATCTGTTTTAAAGTATTCAGTGCAATATGAAAGATGATGGTTTGAGACGATGGAGAAATTGCTCTAATAGTTTAATAGATGTGCTGTCACTTTCCCAGACTTCATTTATTTTTTACAGCCTAGACATTCTTATTGTCACTTTCACTATTGTAGCCTTAAGAAAGTTGAATACATTAAAAAGAAACTATATAACCCTGTATATAATCTAGTTGATGCATATATCACTGTTCATTGTGGTTCTCCATTTTTAACTGTATTTGACAATAGTTATGCATCATACAATATCACCTTACGCTGTGTAATGAGATAAACAGCTTTCTCTGAATGAAGGTTGAAGCTAAAAGCCAAAACCAAAGAATCTTCTCAGGGCTGGTGAGCTCTCTCTCATATAAACACACAGGGAAGAATATACCCTAACCCCCATGCCTTCCAAACACGCACATAAACCCATTCCTTGTCTTCTGAAATGTCAAGACAAAGGCAAATTTGTTTGTCTTTTAAGGCCTATTTTCAATAAATTGGATTCCATTTTCTCATTTTCTTTAGTGGCAGCAGTCCATCAATACATTGTCTTCAGTGTTCGGCTTCATCCTAAACACACCTTGATGACCCTTTACCTTTTTGTGAAAACATTTACTGACAGCATGGCTTTGATGAAACGGCAGCTGATAATTTAAAAGCACTCTTCCAATTTTCATGTGGTCTCCTGTTTGAATGGTGCGACTGGATGGTGGGACTGTTTCAGCAGGGACATTAGATGTCACAAAATACATTACTGGCCTTGTTTATCCATGGGAGAGAACACAATTGCTATAATTATTATCATTTTCATCAAAGCAGGGCAAAGCTGATGCAGTGTTGGTGTAATGCTATAAAATTATGGAGGATAGACTGAAAAGGATCTATTAATTAAAATGGCTCATATGGGAGCCTGGTGACTGTCCTACTTCTTTCCATATTTCTTTCACTTAAACCTCTCTATCTCTGTCCATCCTCATGGATACTGACAGATACAGAGGTATCTTACCCCACTGAATCGAGTAGGTGATAACAGCCATATATTAACAAATAAGACATTTGTTCCTAAAAGTATTTTTTCATCAAGTAAAATGAATTGACTTTATATTATAATATTATAAAATCATTATAATAATTATGCTATATTACTGATATGAACATTAGTTGTGTACTCACTGTATATCTAACATACCTTTTTGTTGTGTAGGGGTGTTCAAACTGTGGGCTGCGTGGTGCCACAAAGTTACTTGGCTGTTGCGGTGAATTGACATTTTAATGTTATCTTTAATGGTTTGTTGTTAATGATTATGATATCTTACATAATGATATTTTATTTTTGCAATTAAATTTCTATTTCATTCATACAATAGCAAGGAAAATAACAATTACTCAGTTAAAGGAGAACAAATGTGTATTTTCCCATACCAGAAAAATATTTTGGTGGGTCTTGAGATAAACTATACCTGTAAAGTTTGTTACATGTCAGGACTCTTATTTTGAAATTCCTGTTTGTCTCTGGTATTTACTGTCTTCACTCTCTGTTTGTAATCGCCATCACCTGTTCACCTTTGATTAACCATGCTATTTAAGTTCCCTGTTTTTGTGTTTAGATTGTCAGTTATTGTTGTATGTTCCCCTGTTCTCAGATTATCGTTGGATTGCTCTTGTTGTTTGTATTTTTGGATTGTCTTTGTGTCACGCTGCTGCAGCATTTGTTGTTGCCCACATCACCCACGGTTAGGGTTTGTTTGTCTTTTTGTTTTCCAATTATTAAATATTCTTCATTATCTAGTTCGTGATTCATGCTCCTTGTTTTTTGGTAGATCCTAAAAAAAGACTGGCAACCCCTGTTGTATAGCATACCCAAACATCACAATGTGTTTTTAAATAATATTTAAAGCAAAAACCTCCAAATTTGTCACACGAAAATCATGAATGACCTTTCAGGTGGAAATTATATCAGAAATCATTGAAATCTATGCAAGTCTCCTCCATCAACATGACATTTTAGAAGGTTAAGCGTCAGGCCAAATGCTTATTAATTATACATTTTCATGCTCAAACATAAAGCTGCACATTAGATGTGTTTTAATTGCTGCCAAAATGAACCTGACATTAACCCTGGTTGTATAATAACTTATATAATACATTTATTTTAGTATCACTGGGTCATGAGGTTAAGCCATTTATATATCTTTATTTATAAAAAAAACAATTTAGCATTTGTCTTTGCTCAAAGTGAAAAAGCATTTAAATGAGCCTCATGTTTGAGACATGCGTGACAAAGGGAAAATGTCAAAGAATAATTTGCATATTCTCCTATTAAGAATGATTGCGTTGAATATCGACTTTGAAAATCACTCTATTCTTGTAAAAATGTGTAATTGCATGGCTTGCTAGATGACTAAACCCTTTCTTTCATATGTTTTTTCATTCTTAATTAATATGTATGAGGAGAGCAGAGAAATCTGTTCATGGCTTCCTCACTAAAGAAGCCATTAGAGAGCTTTGGATGAAAAACGATAGACCAATCACACACCCTTGAATTGCCTACCACTTTTCACCATACAAACAAAACATTTAGTCAAATGTATTGCTTCAACTAATTTATTTCAAAGATTCTTTATTTCAAAAGTTATTACATTTCTTTAGGGCTGTTGCTTTCAGAATGCAGGGCCATTTTAGGTGTTTAACATCTTTGATAAAAACGCAAAGAACTTACCACAGTTTCACTTGCACTGCAGTTAAGGCCCTATATTGATCATAATTATTCAAATCAGCTCTCTATAAATTAAACCGCTTATCTTAACATTGCTAGCGCTAAGCGCTAAGTTATAAAGTTGAACTTAACCTGTGAACATTCCAGCCTTAAAATTATTTATTTTGAAATATAATGAGATATTATTAGCTAAAGATTAAAATTATTCCTACATGTTCTGAGATTAAGCCAATTGTGTCTGTTATCAAGTCATTTTAAGCAGATCACGTACATATTGTACATGTTACATATGCAAAGAGAATTCCTAGTAGAATGGTAATAGACCATTCATCCTATGATATCACACGCTGTATTACCAAAAGCCCCTGAGGGTTAAATGAGAGCATGCTGGAGTTACACCAGGGCAACTAGGAAATCTTCAAGAGTCTCTTAACACAAAATGTAAAAATGGCAATAACACAAAATATTAAATCACAGTGAACTCAAATCAACCCCTCAAATGTGTAGAAAATGCAGCATAACAATTATAACAGTGATTATAAAATTCAAGTGTATTTTGACAGGTTTGCAGAGCTACTCTTTGCATATTCTTGACTATGAGATAGACAGGAACATTTTGATACCCCTCTACTTCCATCTTATTATATACACTCAAAATTATTATACATTTTTAGATTGCATTTAATGAATAGCAACTTGAGATGTGAGCAGGCTCCAGTGAATGGCTGTTAAATGGAGGTTATAATGTATTGTCTGCCAGGGCAGCTTTGAAGTTGCATTCTTAAGAATAATGAGACATGACTCACCTTTCTTGGTCCTCTCCTTTCCAGCCTAGTCAGTACAGCTGACATGAAAGTTACAGCTATTTTGGCTGAGGGAAGGACTCAAGAAATTTGTTCTAAAAACACATGAACAAAAGCCCATGTTACCCAAGCATGTTAGATTGTGAAGCCATTAATGATTGGTGGTAGCGCATAGTGGGTTCAAATACCATAAAGTTTTTTAGTGATAAAATATCAAGCTTTAAGATTGTTCACTGTAAAATGTATAAATCTCATAAACTTTTATAATCGTAGTATTTATTTTGTTATGGTTAACACTGCTACCTCAACTGAAACATTAGCACTGAGATCAAAATAAAATCCATCCCCACTTGTAAATTAAGCTTGACACTCAATCTGCTTACAATACCAGTGAGGCCATTTTGCATATGAGCTATTTTAAATGGTTCTAAAATTTCCCACTAGAGCTCTGTGAATACTGAATGCTAAGGGAGCCTTTGATCCTTACTTAGTTTCATTGCTAGTCAGAAGCTAGCCATGGCTCAGTCAGAAGCCACGCACCCTATTTTTGTGCTCCACTGGTTCCTGGCTGCAGACATAGCCTCAAGAAAGCTAGACTGACCTGTGTTTTCTCTGGACGACCATGCTTTTCAAGGGAACAACACTATCTCTCTCTGCTTAAAGGGGTAAACATTTATATAAAGGGCTTTATTGAGTGCAACCACTTTAATCAAAATAGACAAAAAGCATCTGTATACGTCAGACAGATTTTTCCATCCAGTGCTTATAAAATGTTTCATTCTATACACAAAATACATTTGTTTTGGAGTTTATCAGCATTTTAGTCTTGCAGTAATTTCACTTTAACTGAAGATAAATTATTCAGAAGTTTAAATAATGAATCACAATATGTAAAATTATTTTTTAGAGTAAAAATAGTGTAACTATACCACGAAGATGAATGTGAACTACAAACCATCAGTATTGCAGTGTATTCTAATAATCATAGATCATCCATATAAGTTTAATCAAATACTGACCACATGTCTATTGTAGTCAAACAAAGCCTGAATTCCTTCCACTTGCTTTCATAAAGTCTTTTTATGAAAGCACTTAAACATAGAACATGTTTAAATAAAAAAGTGCTTCTTTTTACCGTATGTAAACCTTTCCTATACCTAACTGCTTAACATAACACATTTAAAATGAATTAGTCATGTGTTTAAGTTGATGTTTCATTCAGAGGTGTGGAGAGGAGATGATGTATACATAAATAAAACCTGCAGACAGAATTTGTGTTAATTTTGTAGGAAATTAAGATTGTGAAGAAAGTAAGGGCATGAGAGATAATAGTCAGTCAAAAAATAAACAAAAGAAGAAAAACTGGCTCATAACTGGTTTAAGATCTATTTACAGTATATTTGCCATGTTTTTAATGTTTTAAGTGTTTCAAATATTTTAAATGTTTACGTTTTTACCTGTTTTACACTGTCATCTTGCATCATGGTTTCTTGTTGCTAATGACCTTGTGAGTTACTCTTATGGCTGTCTTCAAGAAAGTACTGTGTCCCTGGGGCTCAGAAACATTAGAGGCATGTCAAGGTCCCCCTATCTGTGGCAGAGATGCAGGCAGATGGCTGGGATAATTACTTATAGCCTGAGGATGATAGCCATGCAGTCCGCCACATGAAGAAACATTATCATAGATTGGAAATGTCGTGAGGCGGCCCACAGGGGTAACACACAAACAGGAAATGAACTGAAATAAGTATGGCTGCTGTAGCATAAAGGACAAAGCGTGTGATAGGCATTGCTGAACGTTTGAGTTGTCATATGAGTTGTCAAAACAGGACTGGATGTTAAAGTGGTACAAATGTGGTAACAAAAAAAGCCTTTGTCCAAAATTCTGTCATTATTTACTCTGCCTCATATTGTTCCATATTGGTATGTTATAAAACTTCCACAGAACACAAGAAGTGACAAAAGAGGGCCATGCAACTGTGGGGTATATACAATAGTTTTGCAATGACTATTTTGGTTACTACTGAAAATCCACTCTAGCTATACTTGGTGCATTTGTGAGATATCTGAATTATGAATGAATTGTTCATTGGTGTCAAATGATTATTATTTTGGTTTATTGCTTACACAAAACTATCATATGATTTAAAACATAGACAGCCCTTCGTTATTCACGTCTTTATTTGAAAAAGAGTAGCCAGGACATGTCTTTATTTAGGAATGTTGTTTGCAAGAAAAAAAATGACAAAATTTTAATTTGGGGTAAACTATTCATTTATGATACACAATAACAAATTCTTCTCCTATTTCACCACCTAAAAGTAAGTACTTTCTGAAAATTATCAACCAGCAAATTATACCAAGGGTATGACGTGATATGAATGTGATTTCTCTTTCTGAGCTAACAGGAAGAATTAAGAGCCACTGAGAGTCCTCACAAGGGCTGTGTTTATGATATGGGTATGAAAGAGGAGTCTCGTCTCACAGAAGAAAACAGAAGAGAGAGGCTGTAAGCAATTTACTGAGTTCCTGAACATGCCTCGGTGTGCTTTGAGAACTCTGATACTTTCTCAATGGGGCATGTATGATGAGCCATTGAACTACTGCATCAAACTACAACGTTAAGCAACATGTTTTGGAGAAGCTTCATTTCCTGAGGGAAAACATATTTGAATATGTGAAACATTAAATACAGCCATGTAACACAAAGAGCCTTGTTTTCACACAGCAGGTGTTTGGATGTACTTCAAGTCAAAAGAAGGAATTCCAGCTATAATTGAAAAAGTTATTTCAGCATGGTATAAAGCAGAATGGTGACTTTTCTAATCTCAATAAAGTAACTTTAAAAGTTAATTACAGAAGCTAAGGAGTAATTGTATTAGAGATCATGTGATTGACTTATATTGAGCTAGAGCACAGACCTGCAATTACAGTTACACCTTTGTGCCACGTCGAATCCTGCAACATTTATTAAATACTACTGAGTGACTGCTCACTATCTGATAAATAGCAAATTTAATTAAATTCTCTGGCTTAAAGTAATTCATGTACACATGTCCAGTCTTTTAATTAGCATCACTGTAATCTCTGAGTAATAGGCCGGGTGGAAACTGCCACAAAGGTGATGAAGCAGATGTTTTAATTTGCCGCATTACTCATTTGAAGATAATTACTTATACAGGTGTTAACTTAAGGAGTATATCATTTATTGCACCCAATTTGCAAGCAATATTTGTTGCAAAACACACAGATTGTTTACATTTTATGGCAGTGGCCTAAAAAACAAGGAAAAAACGTGTTGCCCTGCGGAAGCAAATCTGGCTCTTTGCGCATTCACAAAGGATCGTTTATAGTCCTTGAATCATTAAAGGTGTTCAATCAAGATAAAGGCTGGCTCACATCTCTTTTACACATGCAGCTCCAACTGTTGTTTTCACCCAGAGTTCAGGAGTGGCCATCTTTTTTGTTTTGAGTCAGTTTCCATACTGTAAGATGTGAAGTTCAGATATCTTTGTAGCATCAGTTTTATTAATAATGCAGCAGTGTTATTCCTTTGGTTGATAAATGCATCAGTAATATTGTTAAATGTTTAGTTTATTATACAAAACCATATCACAAAACTGATATATCACGACATATCAAGTTTTTTTCTGCTATAATACAGAACCATCCACTTTAAACAGCTGTTGCAAGCTTGGCCTTGTGGAAAATCACCACATATTGATGCTCATAACTCTTGTTAATAGTTTCTTCTGTTGAGGGACTGAATTGTTTTTATTATGGCTTTAAGGGAATTATGATGATCACGACAGACTGCGTCGCGCAACTGTATGTCTCACAAAGTTTCCTGTTTGTAAGTGATGTGTTATAGCTCATTGTGGCCTCCCACACAAAGTGCCATACTGCTCATGCCAAATGGCTGGGCTCTGTTAATCCATTATCCTCTATCCGTAAATGGCCTAAAGAGAGGTGTCTGTTCCATAGCACGCTCTGAATCACCAAACTTCATTGCTTTCCTCCAGCCTGACCATATGTACAGGTACAGTATTATGTAAAGATAAAACATTAAAGAAAACAGACATATTGTCATCAGACTGCATAGCTTGTGACAGCTCATATATAGCTTGGTTCACGCTGGAATTTAAAGCAACTGCTATGTTTTTATCAATATATAAGTGTTTTTCCATATGACTGTAGTTTTGTGATATAGTTTGAGGATCAATATTTAATAACAAAATGTATTGATTACACCTACAGTCAAAATTGAGTTTAAAAAACACATGTACTCAAAAGCAGGGCAGGCGATTATTTTTCAGAAACGTTTTTTGTTATGCTGGTTGAAAGTCTCTTTCTATATATCCTCTATATATCCTATGTAAAACCCAGGACCACAAAATGTTCTGCCAATAATTGCATTTGATCCAAATGCAATGATAGGATGTCCAGCTTTCTTGTCAAACTATGTGTATGTTCATGTGTTGGAGAAGGAGTGGCTTTGGAGAGTGCTCTAAAGGAAGGGTGGGATCTTATGCTGTAAAAACTTGCTGTTTAAAGTTGCTGTTACTAGCCTCTCCAAAACTACAGAAAATGTGTACTAACTCACAAATGCCTTCAAAAAAGTGTAAACAGAGTTTTATTATATTAATGTATTATGTCAGAGTATTAAGCAAACTGGAAAACTGTATACGTGCTCCAACATGTTACATTATGGCCCTTATGTGTGGGGGAGAGAAAGGGTGAGAGAGGGCAAAACCCCTGACCCCTATTTACAATATAGCTTTGAGTACCTCGTTGCTTTTATTAAATAGATGCTGTCATATTGTGGCTATACAGGTCGCATGAAGTCACTGGAGGAAAACTTTCCATTTATGCAATTCTTTCCATTTATGCATTTGGCAGATGCTTTTTATCACTTTTAAGCGACTGTCATTCAAGCAAAACCTTTTTTTTAATCAGCACGTGTTCCCTGGGAATCCAACTCACAACCTTTGTGCTGCAAACAAAATTCTATACAAACTAAGCTACAGGAACACTAGCGTTCTTTAATGATACCAAAGCAAAGAAACCCATAGACAAAAACACCATCAAACAGATGAGTTCAGACAAAGGACTGAAAGACAGGGAGTATATAACGCAGACCAATAAGGGAACTAATGAGTTAATTAACAAGACAACAGGTGAACAGAATCATTAATGTAATACACTGAAACTAGGTCAAATAATACAGAACTGAGACAAAACTAAACAGAACAAAGAAAATAGAACATACATGTTACAGTTACCACATGATACAATATTTATGCTATACATATAACAGTATACAGTTATACATTTAATTTCTTTATTGTTTATAGTCATGTATACTGTAACAGCATGTTGCTATGCAAACTAAATAGCATATTAGGGTTCTACAGTTATAAGGTTTTCCCATACAAACCTAAACAATATGCATAATGCAAAATTTTAAAAAGTATCAGTAGGCTATTTCATTGTGTTCATTTTAGACTAGTTCCTTTTTCTTACCACAATATGATTAACATGCTCTTCAGTAGCTTAATAAGTTTCGTATGTGTCAGGATTAATTGCCCATGGGAATGTTCCTGCACACATCACCTCAGATTTGTGTTCTGAGCCAATTCTCATTTTTATCGTGACAAGAGACCGTTTCCCCTGTGAGCTGTTGTCGTAGCCACTGAAACATTATTTTATACTTTTTCCTTTCACACTTTAACAGATGTGATTATAGCTGTTTCCAGCTAACACAAGTATCCATGAGTGCTTTGCATATGTCTACTCTAATTTAGCACAGGTAACAAACAGGAGTCAAAGCAAAGTGGCAGCCATGCTATGGAGCGCAAATAGGTTAAACCCTTTGCAACATCAGTGTTCAGAAAAACTGTGACCAGTGGGATCTGAACTGACATCTTTCTGTAAACAGTGCAGTTAAAACCAGTGCACAGTGCATGTGTGTTAAAACCAGTTTCATCAATACACATAGAGTTTCTGCTATTTAATTGGTTATTGAATCTGAGTGCTCACAGTTGATGGTGCTTCTGAAATACTGCTAAACTGGGTTTATTTTTGCACAGATTTCTGTAAGGTAGCATGATGCAGGATGAAAATTAGTTGGTGATATAGCTAAAATGCATTTGGTTAACTGCAGTAATTCTACCTGCTTTCCCAGAAGATCAGTCTGACATATTTTAGTTTGATAATTTGTTACCTATGTATAGCAATATGAATGTCTTTTGAAAAGAACCATATGGCTTTTCAAGATTTTTCATACACCCATGTTCTGTAGTTGTTCCTGAAAGAGTATCCTTAATTACATTTGGCAGCACCACAACATGACCAGTGAGATAAATAACTATGAATAATGCAATAATCCATAAATCTGGGCATTACAAGAGGCTTTTTCTTTGTTTTAATTTGATCATGAGGAAACATGCATATCTGTCACAAATATAAAACAATAATGTAAGCAAAAACAATATCGTCTTGAAAATGTGAATTTGTCCCACAGATTCATCATGTAATGATGTATTTGTTCTCTCTTCCATAAAGACATCTAACTAGCTTTTCACAACTTCTCTCTAATTCCACACCCTTGCGGGGGGTTCATTGACACGTGGCGAGTGGAGGAGCTTTAATCTGTCACGGAGGGTTAGAACGACATGCTGTGCTAATTGAAGACATCTACTAAAATGTAAAACGTGAGCATTGGAGCTGTGATGTATCTGCAAACTCATTTGAAGCCATAAGCATCTCAAATTCTTTCCCCGCTGTGTCCTACTGAACGCTCCAATTCATCTGTAATGCTTTAACATAAGGTTGTCGCTCTTGTGTAATTCCTGTTTTACTGCTTCAGTTTATGATGGCCAAAATTAATAATCATGCATACATCATAAAGCATATCCTTGTTTGCTCAGCATATTATAAATATTCCATGAGAGTAAATAAGGCTTAAAAACATGCTATCAAGATAAAACAACCTGCCACCTTGTGGTGGGCAAACAAAATCTTTAGTTTACATTTACGAATATCTTTATGATGTAGACAAATATTGATAAGAACAGTTTTATACTCTGTTAACAGATATTTAGAGAAAATGTAAATATGCTACAGCTATTTAAATAAATATATATATAGAGCATATACAAATATGCTTAAATATGGTTCAAAAGTAAATTTTTAAATTTGGTATTCAAATGTATTTTAACCAGAAATGTTTTGAGATTTTAAAACATTAAAATGACATCATAGCAAAAAACGAATACAAATACTTAAGATTATTACTTCATTATTACTTGCATAATGAAGTTTGCATACATGTATTTGCATCAATTAAGGTTTACTCTTCATAAAATCAAAATCTTTTATTTATTAAAGGCAGAATGAAGATGTTAATCAGATTCCAATAACATGCCTTAAATCTTGGACAATATCTGTCAAAGGGCACATGCAGAAAAAAAATATTTTCCTACAATATTCTCTTGTCATGCACACAAGTTTGGTCATGAGAGAAACACACGACTACGGCTATTTGGAACTCGACAAACAATCAAGGCAAGGGTATGAATCTTCATACAAAAATACTTTGTTTTTTGAAAACTGGAGTTTTACAATGAGTTAGCTGTCACAGTGAAGGAGCCCTAAGACAGGTATATCAACAGAATTAATCACCAAATATGATGTCTGCTGAGCATTTATTCAACTAAATCTTTTTTGACTTTTCTTCCAACTCTACCTACAAACGAACAAAAAACAAAAGCTAATTTTCCATCTTATCAATCTGCATTATATATTTATTATTTACATGTGTGTTTTAAATCTCTGTAATCTAATCACACAGCAATTCAGCCATCAGTGTTTAAACCAGTTGACTGGATATCTGATGACAAATTGAAAACATTCCATTCAGGGGAACAATATAGTCAATTATGAGAGGTATGCTATGCACAATGACATAATATTCAAGTTATCTCTGGTTTCACAGTTAAATCCTTACACAAAATCAACTACCATTCAAATGGTTTAACAACCATTTTGGAGCCCAGGAAAAAATAATAATTGGAAATTAATAATTAAAACTAAGCTGACTTTTTAATTTGACCCTGCACTTTCACTTCATGTTAAATATTCTTTAAATATGTCACATAAAATATGACCAATGGAACAGTTCCTCTGAGCTATAAATCTTGTACCTCTACACATATCACTGATGCTTACACAGTCAGTTACTGATGTTGGCTCAGTCATGGCCTGTCATAATCTTGTCTCAGTTCCAAAGAAATGGGAGCATTGATTGATTATTGTTTATTATCCACCCAGTTAGGAAGTCTCTTCACCAAAGCCTTGTGGTCAGTTTTGATACTGGCCAGCAGGCCCCCCGTGTTCCCCTCTAGACCAGAGTAATCGATCGGCTCCCCTTTCAGAGTGGTCATCTGACCACCCACAGACCTCAGGATGGCATCACCAGCACAGATATCCCACTTTTTGATGTATGTTACATGGATATAAATGTCAGCCTTTTCATATTCTTCATCTTGAGCATCTAGAAGAGCCAGTATTTTATATCCTGCAAAAAGAAACAGCCCACAATTTGCATAACTAGATGTATTTTAAACATGTATAAGTCAACATGCCATGCAATTTAAAAACAAATTTACTTTTGTAATCTGAAATCTTGTGTTTTTGAGTCAAAATAGATGTTTAACAAAAACAAATGTCCAAAACAAGACATTCAAAAATAAAATAAAAAAATCAGAAGTATTAACAAAATCATGTAAACGTTTATATATATATATATATATATATATAATTTCCAAACTCTTATTTTTGTTGTTTAAGTAGTACTCGTTATTTTAAAAACAGTAAGGTTTTAATAATGTAGTACCTGCGCCCCCTGCTGGTATAATTTCAGTATTGTTGCCAAATGCCGCCTGAACAAAGCTCTTCACTTTGCCCGCGTGTGAGCGTGACACAATCACCTTAGGAGAGTTGGTGTTGTAAGAAGCACGAGGTGCCACACTGGCCCCCTCACCAACAAAACCCCAGGCTGAGGATGAGAGAGAGCATGTTTGAGTAGAATGTTGTGCTGGTGGCATGACAATTACAATGTTTTCATAAGCGGTAAACCACTGTAATTGTTACTAACAATCGTAATCAATCGTAATCGTAGTAATACTTTTATTGTAAATACTATATTGTACATACTATAAGGTATGTACAAATTGCTCAGTCCTCTACATTTCACAGAATTACCCGAGTGTCCTCTGGTTTTTGTATACAAATCTACAAGATAATCAAATTTTATGTCTGTAAGCTCTAGATAAACACACCTGTGTACCCAGTGAAGGGTTTGTGGATCACACCTATAACAGGATCCCCATCCACAGCCACACACACCATGGTAGTGACATACTTCCGGAGATTTTCTGTTGAAAGCACAAACAATAACAGAAGGATTTACATCCTGATACAGCACCAGTGTACTTAGAACAGAAGCACTACTTTACAGTAGTAAGCACTACTTTACAATCAGAGACTCATCCAGACCTGTGTATTCCTGAGTGGCATCCAGTGGATCAATCCACACAGTGACCCTTTCTGACAGAACTTCCTTCTCTCCCGGGATCTTCTCCAGGATGTCTCCAGTGATGCTGCGTGTCCATATGGTGGCCTCGCCCTCAGCATTAGCATGTTCCTCAGAATTCACCTGATAACAGATAATTGAAACAGAAATAACAGAAAACCACACTATGATGACTTTGTGTGCCATCAACACTGCAATATCTGTTACTTCCACAAATTTAGTGGGTTGTACCCAATAACTTAGATAGTACACTACATATTTTACGATTTACCAGCAGGCATTAGTAAATAAGGACTTTCAAATGCCAGCATTAACATGATGCATGATTAAGGTCACCATGGTACATTTTGTTGAATAATACCCCACCCTCAGATAACATCATCTGTACCTGTAGATGGGGGTAAGTGTTCTTGATCAGGTAGAACATCTTGCGATGAGAGTTCAGATCACCCAGGGTAAGCTTCTCACTGGCTCCCTCCTTAGTCTTGCCCTTTGACTTCTCCTCTAAAGTGTTGTCCTCCCTGATCCTCTTCACCTCCCGACCTCCTTGCACTGCAGCCTCGATGGACAGGGCGAGCAGATCTCTCAGATCCACTGTGCTCTTCTGTCTGAGAGAGGCGATTCTGCTAGACAGGACTCCGGCGTAGAGGTGATAGATTACACCGACCCCCAATAAACAGAACACGGCTATACCGAGCGGGGACAGCCGGATGCCCATCGGAGCCATCGCAAAAGCAGAAGAGTAGGCAAAACCAATAATTATGAGAACAGAACAAGCTGTTTTGCAAATTAGGTTCAGCGGAACCTTCCTCTATGGTGCTCTCATTGATCCGCGAATATAACGTTTTGGTACAAATGTCTGATTTCTCACAATGACAGATCCATCTCTGTGGTAGGCAGGTATTTCTATATGTTACAGTCCACGTCCGCTGTACCAGTCAGAGCCAAACTGACACCAAGCGTTTTTCTTCCAGGTCAGGAAGAAACACGCTATGAGAATTCAACACCACAGAGCGCCGCCTACTGTTTCAACATTACTATGTAAATTTTCACCTCGTTTTGTTTATAGAATATTATTAACATTATTTTACTACAGTAAAAACACACTTGGATCTCCTGTACGTTACACGACATACAGCTACTGTTTGCTGACAAAAAAAAGAGCACATGGGTTTTATTCTTTATTTTTGGTGGTCACAATTTTAAATATACTGTTCCACAAATAATGATACAGTATTTTAACTGGAAAAAATTTACCAACCTCCAGGTTACAAAAAAGGAATATCTAATAGAATAATTTACATCACAAGATCTT